>CM035418.1:5927443-6024943 GCA_020310875.1 Ceratopteris richardii
AGTTCATCCAACCCCAGGTATTTTCCATTAGGAAGGGAATCAATAACTTCAAGAATCTCATAATCCAAAATGGTGGCTTCAAGAAGAGGCTCCATATTTTGCGGAATTATTTTGGTTTTGAATCTAGAGATGGATGCCATGCAATCCCACCTATGAAGAGAAAGATGCGTGGAAACTCCCAAAATCTAGATAAAGTGATTAATAACCAATGTACTATTTTATTCACATGTCTTAAACTCAAACCCATTGGTATCCACCATGAAAGGGATTGCTTGCTTCGATTCCTTCTTCTTGAGGAGGCCCTACATCTCTTTAGTCGGTTTGTCCACCTTTCTTGCCCACCTATCTTTAAAGATACCTCTAGATTCTTTCTTTAATTTTCTTCTTCCTATCTCAACATGCTTTTGATTTTTTGGAGCCCTATTTGGTATTGAGAGTGGTTAACATTTACTTCTTTCTCAAAATGCATAAGCCTTTGATAATGTTTTTCCCTTCAATCTCCATGAATGTTTTGAAGATTCTTCTAAGTGCTGATCAAGATGTGTTGTGTCTTCATGATCACCTTTCTCCAACACTTGTCCGGTGCACAGCGGGTGGCAAAAGTTTAGTTGCAGGTAGCTGAAATCTTTTGCTAGACCGAGCAAAAAGAGAAGGTAGTTAGATGGCCATGACCCCCCGAACTTGATAGAATCGTTTCCTAGTGTATGATACAAGTACATTTATGAAATAACTTGCTTTAGTTAGCTATACACTCCAATTAGATGCGTGCAAAGGCTCTCTAGTCAATTCATACTAGGTTGGGAGCTTCGACCATAATACTGAGCACTTCTATTCCCAAAATAGAACGTTTCTTCACATTTCTTGCATATACAAGTTATATTCTTTGATGCAAACAATTGAGATTGATGCTCCAAAGGACTTGGTGGTTCCAAATGCATTATTGTGAAGCTCAAAGAGTATAACAAGCATCCTTTAAGTTAGATTAGCAGGTGTAGATCAGGTTTTGTGGAACATGAGCTCGTCTCTAGAACCTATTTCTCCATCTCCTCAAAGTGGTATCAAAGCAACAAGAAATCAACATGGGAGATGGATTTCCTTCATCCCTAGAGAAGTTTGATTGAGGTAACTACTTACCTTGGTCACTTAGAATGGAAGCTTATCTTGAAGGGAGAAATCTCTATGGTTACATGTCTGGAGATGTGATGATGCCAATCCTTAGAAACAAGGGTCAACCAACTCACAAAGAACAAGAGAGGTTAAACACATGGTGTTGAAAGGATGCTCTAGCAAGGTCATATATTCTAAACTCAATCTCTGATTTTTTTACTTCCACACATCAGGAGTTGCAAGACTTCACAAGAGACTTGAAATGCTCTTGAAGCATTCTTCTCATCAAGCACCAAGGCAAGGAACAATCAACTATGGATGGAGTTCACCACTCTCAAGAAGATGCACAAGAAAAGTGTGACTGATTTTGTCACCAAAATGAATGACATATCAGATCAACCTAGAAGCATTGGATAAATCATTGATGAAGAGAAAATAGTAAGGCACGTGATCAATGGAATTTAGCCAGATGACAAATGGGAGGCTTTCACCACAGCCATGGAGCTCTATGTGGACATGTAGGTTCCTAATTCCAACACCCTCATGGGACAATTGTTCACACGTGATGCACGGCTTATGAAGAATGGAGAAAAATCAAAATGTAATCAATCCTCTACTCTCTATACAGATAAGAATAGGAATAAAGATAGTAATGGCAAACATAAAAATTCTGTTGATGAAGGTAGCACCTCTCAAGGAAACTTGGTAGAGGCTAAAGAGGAAGAGGAAGAGGAGAAAGAAAAGGTAGGGGGAGAGCTCAAAGATCATCACCATGTGCCATATGTGACTTAACTAATCACATTACTAAGAATTGTTTTAGGAATCCTAGAAACCAAAGAGGAAGATGTTACAATAGAGGAGGCTATGGAAGCTCAAGAGGTGGATTCAACAACAACAATGGTTACAACAACAACTCATACAACAATAATAATTATCAAGAAGGATACAGAGGAAGGAGAGACTAAAGCAACTATGCAGATGATCAAACTCAAACGGATTCATTAATTTTGATGAACATGACCATGATGCCAGGTAAAGCAGATGAACATTATTCTATATAGACTCAGGTTGCTCAAATCATGTAACACGGAATATATCTCTACTCTCAGACTTGGAAGATCCAAGGAGTAGACATGAAGTTCAAATAGGAGATGAGACAAGGCATCCGGTGGAGAAAATAGGCAATGTGAAGCCTTCACATGGTAATATGAACCTATTAAGCAAGGTATTGTATGTGCCAACCATCACCAAAAACCTCATAATTTTAGGTAAGATTGTTGAGAAAGGATTGCAGCTTAGATTCACAAAGAATGGAGCATTGGTTGAGGATCCACGCCAAGGATTCAAGAGAATAACGAGAGGAGAAGAAAGTAGATTATTTACATTTGAACTCCAAGATTCTAGAAACATTGAATTGTTCAATTACGGTAGCCAAACTCTATTAGAGTTGGAAATTGTGCACAAGAGGTAAGCTTATATAGGAGAAAGGGCTCTAAAGTATATCAATAGGGATTAGAGTGTGATTTCTCTACAAAACATATCCAAACAACACATCATACACAAATGTAGTGCTTGTAAATTTGGCAAGTCTCAAAGACAACGATTCACAAAGAAGGGACACATTGATGGAGACCTATTGGAGCTAGTCCATATAGATGTATGGGGACCAAGCAAGGAGCCTTCAATCCCTAGATCTAGGTATTATGTGTTATTCATTGAAGATCGTAGTAGATGGACAATGCTATACTTTATGAAGCATAAAGATGAAGTGTTTTCATGTTTCAAGAAATACTTAGCACTTCTAGAAAATAAAAAATGTAAGTATTTGAAGAGGCTAATGTCAGATGGAGGGGGATAATATTTCTCCCATGAATTTGTTTCATATCTCTGAGAGAGAGCAATCAAAAGAGAGATCACTACTAGGTATAGTCCATTGCAAAATGAAGTGGCAAAGAGAATAAATAGGAAAATTGTGGAGGGTGCAAAGTCAATGCTAAATGAGAAGAAATTACCCAACTAAATTTGGGTAGAGGGTGTGTCCACAGCCACATATCTAATCAATAGACTCCCATCAAAAGAATTGGATGGGATGACACCATATGAAGCATGGAATGGAAGAAGACCTAGCCTTGATCATTGTAGGATGTTTGGCTGCATGGCATATGCACACATACCTTCACAAATCAGAGGCAAATTAGATCCAAAGGTAAAGAAATGCATTTTTATTGGCTATGAACTTAATCAGAAAGGTTATAGGCTAATCCAAGGAATAAAGGTTTCATTGAAAGTAGAGATGTTGTGTTTTGATGAAAACAAACCTTTGTTTGAAGATAATTGCAGAAAAATCAAACTTCCCTATGATATAGAGGAAGACTTTCCAACATTATCAAAGATAAATGAGCTCACACTTGAAGCATCAAGTGAATTTGATGATGACCAGAAGAATCCAAGAAGGGAAATATATTCTTGGAACTCTAAAGGCAAAGCCAAAGTTAAGGAGATGAGAGATGTGGCATAATCATCTCAACAAACTATAAGGAGGTCTACTAGAGAGAATAGGAAGCCTGAAAGGTATGGGTATGATACTTCTTTAGTCACTAAGCATTCAATATACATAGCACAAGACTCAAATTATAAAGAACCATAAACATATGAAGAAGTCAAGAAGAAACCAGAATGGAGGAAAACCATGGAAGAAGAAATAGAAGCTCTACAAGAAAATCAGACTTGGGAATTAGTACCCAAGAAACCATGTATGAAGGTCATTGGTTCAAGATGTATTTACAAGGTAAACAAGAATTTTGATGGCTCAATTAAGAGGTACAAAGCAAGGCTTGTAGCCAAAGGGTTTGCAGAAACTCAAGGTATTGATTATGAAGAGACATTTGCACCTTTTGCTAAAATGCCTAGTATTTAAGTACTTATGAGTGTTCCATCTTCCAAGAATTGGAACATATATCAAATAGATGTTAAATTTTTTTTTCTTAAATGGTTGGATTATAGAGGAGGTATATATGGCTCAACCTCCTAGTTTTGAAGATCAAAACATACCCTGAACATGTGTGCAGGTTGAGGAAATCTTTGTATGGCTTGAAGCAAGCTCCTAGATCTTGTAATCACTTGTCACTTGCAAGATAAAGGTTTTATTGTAAGCAAGGCACATCCTTCCCTCTTCATTACGAGGAATCATTTACAAGTCATATACCTTTGTGTATATGTGGTTGATATAATCATTATAGGAAGTGACGCAGATGGAATCAAGAAAATCAAAGCGCAAATGAAGGAGGAGTTCAAGATCAATGATCTTGGCTCACTCACATACTTCCTAGATTTGGAAGTGGTATATACAGAGAAAGGTATGTTCCTCACACAAAGAAATATATTGGAGATATGCTTTCTAGATTCAAGATGGAGAATACAAAGGTTGCAGGTACACCCATGGAGGTAGATCTGAAATTAAGTGATCATGAAGGTGAACTCATTGAGGATGTGACTAGCTATCAAAGATTAGTTAGAGGATGAGTCAGTTCATGCACACTCCAAGGAAGCCTAACATGGAAGAAACCAAGAGAATTTTGAGGTACATGAATGGCACAATCAATGAAGGGTTGTACTATCCATATACATCTGATATGGGTGTTAAACTCTTTTCTGATGCAGATTGTGTAGGCTTTAAAGATGATAGGAGAAGCATATTTGGTTATCTTACTTTTGTAGGTACTAAGTTGATTTCATAGTCCTCAAACAAGCAACCCACATATGCCCTTTCATCAACAGAATTTGAATACAGACGATTTGCAAATGCTACACATGAAGCTATGTCAATTAGAACCCTATACGCAGAATTAGGTTTAGGGGAAAAAGACCTCCTAAAGAGGGGAAAAAAGTGCCCTAGAAATGCATCCAAGAAAAGTATGTATGTTGTGTCGTAAACACTCCCTCCCTCCTTGACATCACTACCTAAATATATCAACAAATCCCCCCTAGGAGTGATCCGATGAATAGAGAGCTAGCACTCATGTATAAGGAAGTGCAAAGCTATGTGGAATCAATCCACAAAAGGAAGTAAGCCCAAAGCTTTGTGGAAAGCTTCAAACTTCTCCCTAGGCAGAGCCTTCGTGAAAAGGTCTGCAATGTTCTCTTGTGTGGGAACATATGCAAAGCTGATCTCTCCAATAGAGAACCTCTCCCTGACATAATGATATTGCACCTCAATGTGCTTAGTGTGAGCATGGAACACATGATTCCTCACAACTACCAATGCGTTATGTCTGTTAGTGAAGATGGTGGTGGCAGACAACTGACCAACACCCAAATCAGCCATAAGGCATTTGAGCCACACACACTCAACAATCACTGTGACAGCTGCCCTATACTCAACCTCACAACTAGAAGTGGTCACAATAGGCTTCTTCTTGCTTAACCAAGATATACAAATGAGCTACCAAGCATGAAGCAAAAGCCACTAGTGGACACATGAGTGTCATAGTAACCAACCCAATCAAAGTAAAAAAAAGCACGCAAATCTGGTGATGGTGATCCCCCCTTGGGATAAAACAATCCAAGTATCCGGGTACCACTCAAGTAAAGAAATATATGTTTAACTACCTGTCAATGCTTGACACCTAAGCAATGCATAAACTTGCTCATTTGTGAGACAAAAAGCTGAATATCTATCTGAGTAATGCATAAGTAAATTAGGCATCCAACATCCTACTGATAGAGAACAACATCAAATGCATCTCTAGCATCATGAAGACTCAATCGTGAACCTGTCTCCATAGGAGTGGCAATAGGTTTGGAGTCTTCAAGGCCAAAATGCTGCAATAATGTGTCAATATATTTCCTTCGACACAAGGCCATTCCACCATCAACTTGCATAGACTCAATGCCCAAAAAATGATGAGAATGCCCCAAATCATACATCTCAAATGAGGCATGCAAATCAGCCTTAAAATCAACAATATGCATGTCATGAGGACCAGTGAACAACATGTCATCAACATACACAAAAATGATCAAAGTACACATTAGCATGCTTAATATATAAGGTGCTTTCAGTTGAACTATTCTCAAAACCATGTGCAATTAGATAGGCATGTATCTTTTCATACCAAGCACGTGGTGCTTGTTTCAAACCATATAAAGCCTTTTTCAACTTGCACACTTGGTTTTCATGCCCTTTCCGCACAAAGCCACGAGGTGAAAAAACATACACATCATGCAAGTCAACATTCAAAAATTTCATTTTAATTTCCAACTCATGTACATTCCAACCATGATGAGCTACAAGTGCACAGATGCTAAGAACAATATTCATTCCACAAGTAGGAGCAAAGGTCTTATCCAAAATAATGCCTCTTTCCTGTGCACAACCCTTTGAAACAAGCCTAGTCTTATACATGTCAACTGTTCCATCAAGTTTACGCTTCAGCTTGTATACCCACTTAGTGCAAATGGCTTTCTTGCCATGAGGCAAGTCACATAAAGACTAGGTACCATTTTTTATGATAGCATCATATTCAGATTCCATTGCAGCCATCCAATGTTTAGAATTTTGTGCTTCATCAAAGAAAATAGGCTCAGTCGCATCATAGAGACTAGAGGCAGCCATAGCATAGCAATCTCATGGAAAAAATGCACTATGAGAGCCTGAACGAGTACGATATGATAGACGTGCATCTAATTTGCTGTCATGTAAAGTCTGCACCAGCCCTTTTGGCATAGTCTTTGTCTACTTAATATCAGCTCTATCATCAAGAAGTGTTGTTATAACTTATGGAATTTGTTAAATAATGCATTGTTGGAGTGTTAACTTATTAATGTATTAATGTGTTTTTGGTGTTTTTGATATAGCAGCTCAAGGTTTGTGAGGGAGTGAAAGCGTGAAAGGGCAGACATCAATAATTCGACTTTAGGGCAGACATCAATAAATCCGATTTATAATTTAGTTTGTAAAAAAATCTTTATAGAAGGTTCTATTGTTAGAAATAGTTAGAAAAATAGTGGTTAGAATAAGGATCATTGTAGACCACAATTTGTGATATTAAAAGAAAGGCTTTCTATGAAAGTCACCAACTTTTAGTTTCATGCATGCTTTTTGAAGCCACTCTCATGTAACCACTCTTTTCGACGTAATAAAAAATTCCTATAAATACATGCACTCTATGGACTGTCGAAACAGAGTGCATGGGGGGAGATTGCACCCAATACTGCATTCGGTCACATCTCTTGGCGTCTCTATTTTTTTGTGGAGGATTTCAGCGAATCACCTCTACCTGAGGTGACACTCGAGCAACAATTGGAGCTCCTACGTCACGAATTACAAGGCGCTCAGAACGAGATCCAACAACGTGATGAAATACTTGAAAAGATGTAAACTGATGAAGATAACCTTACGAGGGTGGTCAAAGCTATTGTCCCTACCTAGTCGGATGGCATGCATTCCAAGGTTTCCGTTAATTATGGTTTGATCGCTGGAAGGATGGCCCTTTAATCCTTTCATGGATTTCACAGTTTGATGATTTTTATACTGATGAAATGTATGCTGAAAGTGAAAAATTCAAATTCCAAGATAAAGTGAAGGATTGTTTTCTTCCTCCTCAATACAATTTACATGTTTGACGTGCATGGACAACCCCTACATGAAAGGAGGGAGATACAGTTACTACCTACACGGAGCGGTTCTGGTAAGATTTTGGTTCGAATGCTTGAAGATGTACCGGAGGATAGCTTGAAGCAGAAATACAAAGATGGTTTGGAGGTGGGAATCCAAGCTAAGTGTCACACCTTACAACCTACAACCCTCAACGAGGCTATATCTTTCACCTATGATGTAGAGAAAGAATTCCAGTCCATAACCAAGTCACTTTGTCTACAGTAACCACATCAACGATTACTTTTTGCTATACTAAATCTTCCCATGAAACATAATTTTAATGCCCCATCTTACCTTGGTTTTTCTTGTCCACCGCAATCCAATTACTCAACTGCACCTGTTGCTTCATCTCTCCAACCTACCAAACCACCTACCCTGCAAACTTCAGCGATGGATGCCCAACAAAATCGACCAGGAATCACCTGCTCGAATTGTGGTAAACCTGGACATACAAAATGAAGTGCCGATTGGGACCTCTTAACATGAAACCCGCTGTAGCTCAATTACATAACATGGAGGCCCAAAATGAAGAATTTCCTCCTCTTTGGACAGAGGAATCATTGGAGAAGGAGTTAAGTACCTTGGGTAACGATATCTCTCTTCATTCTCTACTTTGCATGCAGGGTACTATAAACAACAAACTCGTAAAAATTTTACATGACGATGGTAGTTCACATGACTTCATTTCACATTTATTAGTACAAGAACTTAAATAAAAAATGTTTCTTTCTTTGTATAAAGTAAAGGCTGCATTTCAACGTAATCGTTATAATGCAACAGGAGAAGTGCAAGATGTTACGATTAGCATAGGCCCATATGTTGATTCACAAACATTTTTAATTGCACCTTTGATATCTTATGATGTTATACTCGGCATGCCTTTTTGTCATCATTATAACCCACGCATTGACTACCATACACATACCTTTAACTTTGAATTTAAAGGTCAAATTATTACTTTATCTGCACGACATGATTTCCAGCCATTTCCATTGACTAGTCATACTCAAGTAAACGTGCATTTAGGAAACAATACAACATATGAGGGGCATAACGATGCTGCCTATACCGACCGTCACTGTCGACATCGGTGTGAACGTTGGAAAAGTCCACTTGAAGATACCAACGATCAAGTGATTGCCAATATGACCATTTAAAATGGATCATTGGGATGTCTCGTGACTACGGGTATGTGCGTCGGTATGAGCATCAATATAAGCATCCATGTGGGCGTCAGTATAAGCGTAAAAATTTATCGACGCTCATATCGATGCCCATACTGATGCATATACCGAGGCTGTGTTTTAAACATATCTGGACCCGAGATAAAAAATCAACATTTTGTGCATGTTTTACACTGAGTTATAGTTGTCTCCTGTCAAACTTGCGTGCGCAAAGCGAATTGTGACCTGCATTGTCTTGTGCACACACACACACACAGATCTCTCTCTCTCTACACACACACATACTCTCTCTGTTTAGATCTCACACCTTGGTAAATGGTGCGTGTACTTTTAGCCTTTGTCTTTCTCTATGCTTTAGGTCTTAGAACTTCTCTTCTCTTTGATTTTGGAGAAGTTTTTTGGCGTCGATTCTTTGGAACTCGACAATAGACAACATACATTACACTTTGATGACAACGATCCAAAAGAGGGACATACTTCTAAGTGATTTTTTTATTCTCTATTGATAGAGAGAGAAAAAGAGAGAGAACGAGAGAGAAAGAGAGAGAGATAGAGAGAGAGAAAAAGAGAGAGAGAGGGGAGAGAGAGAGAAACAAATGTCTTACGACCATGCCAAGCCTCATATGGAGTGATAGACTTCAATGCTTTAGTGGGACACTTGTTAAGTACATATGCTACACACATGACAGCCTCAAGCTAGAAACTACATGGTAAAGCTTGACTCTTGACCATATACCTCGCCCTCTCCCTGAGTGAAATGTTCTTCCATTCAGCAACTCCATTCTATTGAGGTGTATATGACACTGTACATTGATGTTTTATCCCAGGTTCAACCAGAAGTACATTAAAGTCACCAAAAATATATTCCCCCCCTCGATCAGAATGCAAGGTGCCCATTTTACATGCTGACAGATTTTCAACAAACACCAAAAACTATTTGAAGCACATAAGTACTTCACACTTTGCCTTCAATGGATATACATTAAACTCACAAGACATATATTCCCCCCCTCGATCAGAATGCAAGGTGGCCATTTTGCATGCTGTCAAATTTTCAACTAGCACCAAAAACTATTTGAAGCACATAAATACTTCAGACTTTGCCTTCGATGAAAGTCACGAAGTAAAGATAGTTTCAGAAAGAGGGTGTATGCATAGGACCAAAGACATCACTCTGAACAAGCTACAATTTTTGAATAGCTCAAATTGAACCATCTTTTGGAGAGGAGGAACGCTACATTTTGCCCAAAATACATACTTCACAAACATTTTTATCGGGTGCCTCAAGTTTGGGCAAAGAGGATACCATTTTTTATTTCTACAGGTGCAGGAAACTAGTGAAATTCAGATAACCAAAGCATGCATGCCAAAGCTTTGCATCTGACATAGCCTCAGAATCACGTACTCCACATGGTGAATCATTCACAGATGTTTCATAGTCTATGAGCTTATACAACCCATGACATAAAATGCCAAAAGCAATAATCACATCGCCATTTGACAAATCATGAAATGTACACTTGTCATCAATAAAGTTCACAACCAAGCCAATCTTGGCTAAAGTTGAAACTGATAACATATTCTTCTTGATCCTTGGCACAAATAAAGCATCTCACAAAGTGAAAGAGCTACCATTAGTAGTAGTCAGAATGATCTTACCAACTCCCATGATAATTAAAGTATTAAAACACATGCTTAATATAAACAATAATAACAATCAATGCAACAAAACTCTTCATTACTTAATACCATACACACAATTCAAAACATAACTGAAATGAAAAATATTTAGATAAAAAAATATATGTATATATATCAATGTAAATACATATAATCCAATGTCATAATCAAGAATCTTGATCATCATCATCATGATCATCATCATCATCAGCAGCATCATGATCATCCTCATCCTCATCATCATGATCACCTTGTGACGATCGAGATCGTCCCTCCTATGTCTATCTTTCCACCTCATCCATATCTTCCTCTCCATAATACTCGTGTATTACATATAACAAACATAAATAAGTAAAACAATTAAACCATTCATAAAAATAAAATAATTATATAAAATTTAATAATACTCACAAAGGCATTCGGATGATGTCGCATATACTCGCTCAAACCCCAATATCCAAAATGTGTAGCATACTCGATCTCATGTTTCGTAGGATATCGGCCATAATCCTTTCGCTGCATTAAAACAAATAAAAAAGATTAGTTTCTTGCATTTTAACTAAAATAAAAAATATACTCACAATAACACATATACTTACAAATGTAGCTACAAAACCATGATGGCCCATTTGGCTTACGTGCGATGTGTGGCCCGACTCAACTCTCTTTTTTGCAGTAGCCTGTTTATTTAAGAAAAAGGAATTACTAAAATTATTAAAGTATATGAAAATTATAAATATAAACTATTAGTTTGTATACCTTCTGCTGAGGAAATGACTCCTGAAGACGTAGCTGTCTATGAAAAAACTACCACATCTTAGGTGGTATGTTAGGTTGCCTCTTATTTTTTTCCACCATACAATATCTCCTGTTAATTTAATCTCAAACAAAAAAAAATCAGAATACATACACATATATACACACACATACACATACACATACACATATACATGCAAAAGTATATGCATACATATACACATATACATACATATAACATAAACATACATATACATATCCACATATATACATACACACATGCATGGATATACACTCATTCATACAAAATACATGCATTTATCCCACAATAATGTGTAGTTGTGTATATGTGAATATGTGTGTATGTGTAAATGTGTATATGTGAATATGTGAATATGTGAATATGTGAATATGTGAATATGTGAATATGTGAATATGTGAATATGTGTGTATGTGTAAATATGTATATGTGAATTTTTTGTGTATGTAAATTATCAACTTATTAATATCAAATACCATTATTTGTAGATTCTGATCAATCAGATGGAACTCCACCACCGTCTCCTCATTGTGCAACGACTATATACTGTAAGTATATCAAACATTTAATTTTAAATATATTTGATGGATACATAACTTATATTTCTTTTGTTTCTTATTATAATCAGATTCTGATGAATTAAAGGGTACTCCACCACCTCCTACCCATGCAACAACTTCACATGTGTCCTCCGATAGGAATTATGATGAATTTTACTATCAAGAGCATATTCTATGTCGGTGTAACTCTTGTTATGGCACATATCAAATACCTCAATTGGAATGTATTGAACATGAGGCAAAGTATGGTACTTTTGAGCGTGCACCATCACCTGCTCAACATGATAATGCTTGGGTATGTATTTTTAATCTAAATTAATGTCATTATTTTATTTAAAAACCATATACAAAATCAAATTACTATTGATATATAGGAATACTTGCTCGATGATGATGATGATGACAATTTTTCTCATAATGTTAATATACCTTGTACACGTCATGGATTTGCTCTTCATGAATTACAAGCAGAGGTTTCTAGAAATCCCCTACCTCTTGGTGAAGAGACTAAAATGGCTAGAGATTATCCATTGCGAGCTCGTGATCGTTCTCTAGTACAAACATATGATAGAAGAAGATATGGAGGATGGAATAGAGGACCACTTCCTTTAGATGGAGATGTTTTCAACCTTTGGGGTAATCACTATATGATTGCTCCATCCACTATTTCTAATGCTAGTCATGGTCTCTTTATTGTAGAGGATTTGTATGGGCCTCCAAACTCTGAAGTCACTCTTATGTCATTTTGTGGTCCTATATATGGATGGGGATATTGGCATCGACTTTCACGTTATGTTCAAACCATGATTACTTATGGAATACACTTAATTATATATATATATATATATATATATATATATATATATATATATATATATATATATATATATATATATATATATATATATGCATATATAAACATACACATAATCTACATGAATGTATACACACATATAAACATACACACACATATAAACATACAAACACATATACACACATACACATGTTATGAGAGTAAGGTCAAATTATACATACCTGTATCGAATGAAGATGTTTTGTCCATCTAGCCTTTAGAATTGTCCACCCAACCTTTAGAATCTTCTTGACACATATGTTTCTCCTATTTTAGTCGACCTAATACCTGTGCTGCTAACTGTTTTGAATACAAATATTAAGTATCAGTTACCAATGAAGGTATTAAGTCATATGTAAAATGGGGGGAGAAAATTTATCTTGAAGATTTTGAAGGATGGAAAAATAATTTTAAAGGATGGGCGGACAAAAAATGTCCATTCAATGCAGGTTTTTATTCTTACTTTAGATAAGGTAAGAACAAGAACTTGAATTGAATGGACACTTTTTGTCCACCCATCTTTTAAAACTATTAATGCATCTTTCAAAATATTCGCAATAAATTTGATCCTCCCATTTTACAAATGACTTAATACCTTCATTGGTAACTGATACTTAATATTTGTAAACATCTTAGCAAGACAGGTAATAGATTGACTATAAAATGGGAAACCACCAAATGATTGAATGGTCTAGATATGAAAATCTGCAAACCACAATATACACAAAACCATTAGAAACGAAATCAAATATACATAGCTACACATGCATACATACATATACATACATATATCCACATTCATACATACACATACATACATACATACATACAATGTATACACACATACATATACATATATGCATACATACATGCATACATATATGCATACATATATGCATACGTATATATACATACATATACACCTATAAAACACATATACATACATATATACATATACACATACACATGTATATGCATGCACATGCATATACACATCCACATACACATACACATAAGCATACACATAAATAAAATTATATGCATATATATATATATATATATATATATATATATATATATATATATATATATATATATATATATATATATATATATATATATATATATATATGTGTGTGTGTGTGTGTGTGTGTGTGTGTGTGTGTGTGTATGTGTATATTTATTTATTTACTTTTTTTAATATATATTTTTTTGATGAACTTAGAGGTTATTATCTGAAAAGTTTTTACCAAGCCAGAATATTCTTCCTACCTCACATGATGAAATGAAGAAGATAATCAACAATCTTGGTATAGATTATCAATGTATGCATGCATGTTCTAACGATTGTATTTTATATAGAGGTGAATATGCAGACTCTTTGACATGTTGCAAACGTCAATCTCCTCAATATAAGGGCGAAGAAGGTAAAATCCCAAAAAAGGTATTGAGACATTTTCCATTGGCTCCACGGATTAGAAATATGTTTCAAAACCCCGAATTATCAAAGCTTTTGACATGGGGACATGATCATAAAAGTACTGATGGAATAATCAAAATTCCTCATGATAGTGTTGCTTTTTAGCATATTGATTCTACATGGCCTGAATTTGCACAAAATCCTCAGAATCTAAAGTTAGGAGTTGCATTAGATGGGGTTAATCCATTCTCCATGAAATCTAGTAAATGGTCAACATGGCTAGTGGTAGCCATAAACTACAATCTTCTACCATATCTTAGCATTAAAAAGGAACACTTAATGCTTTCACTTTTAATCCCAGGCAAAAGACAAATTTAAGATATGAATATATATCTTGGTCCTCTCACTGACAATCCCCAAGAGTTATGGAGACATATTACGGTTCGTGGTATTGTGGCTTGGAATATTCATGATTTTCCAAAATATGGTGTTTGTTCAGGTATTGATGTAATTTGTTTTATTCAATATGCATATAAATAAATATGATTTAATCTAATTATATTTTTATCATTTTTATGATGCAGGAATATCTACTAAGGGTTATAAAGCTTGTCCATATTATGGTGATTGGTTGAGATCAGTCTATAGTAAGAATCTCAAAAAAAATACTTATCTTCGACATCGATGATTCTTGCTTGATGATCATCCATTAAGATGTAAAAGAGAAGCGATACATTTTAATGGAAAGCTTGAAACAGGTGAGTGTCCAAAACCTATGACGCCTATGGATTGGTATAAAAAATGGACAGATGGACCTCTGATAGATCCAGAATCAGAAATCTTTAGTGATGATGAAGATAATGAGTATGTGAAGAGAGGTAAAATAAAATTGGCACTTGCAGAGAACATATCAAATATGGTATTCTTTGGAGTATTGGAAAGAGTTAAAAGTATGTCATCTTCTTGATCCTATGCATATATTCAAGAATATTGGTTATTCACTATGGCAACATCTTCTTGGACTAAAAGATACCATAGCATCAAGGAATGATTTGAAGGATCAAAAATCAAAACCAAAGTTATGGCCAGTTTTTGATAGACATCAACAGGAAACAACTTATGCACCTGCTCCTTGGGTACTTACAACAAAAGAGATACAGACTATCAATAATAAAATTCAAATGATTAAGACTCCTACATGATATGGAGCATCTTTTCAAAACATCTTTACTATCGATGATAAGAGCTTATCTGGGTCAAAGACCCATGACCGGCATAACTTTTTGAAACATATTTTACCTTTGGTTATTGATGGATGTACAATGAAAGGAGTAGGAGATGTGATCTATCATCTTGGATCGCTTATAAGGTAATTATAATACTTTTATGTATAATATGTATGAATATTGGATATCTTTTATTTTTGAATTATGCATGTAAGTATGTATGTATGCATATGCATATGCATTATGTATGCATATGTATGCATGTATGTGTATGTGTGCGCATGTCTCTCTATGTGTGTGTATGCATATATGTGTGTGTATGTGTGTGTGTATGTGTGTATGCATGTGTATGTGTGTGTATGCATCATTATGTGTGTATGTGTGTGTATATGTGTGTGTATGTGTGTGTCTATGCATGTGTATGTGTTTATGTGTGTGTATGTGTCTATGTGTCTATGTGTGTGTATGTGTCTATGTGTGTATGTGTGTATGTGTATGCATGTATGTATGCATATGTGTGTGTATGCATTATGTATGCATGTGTGTGTATGCATTACGTATGCATATGTGTGTGTATGCATTATGTATGTGTATGTATGCATGTGCATTACGTATGCATGTGCATTATGTATGCATATGCATGTGTATGCATGTAAGTATGTATGTATGCATATGCATATGCATATGTATGCATGTATGTGTATGTGTGTGCATGTCCCTCTATGTGTGTATGATATATGTGTGTGTATGTGTATATGTGTGTGTGTATGTGTGTGTATGTGTGTGTGTGTATGTGTGTATGTGTGTATGCATGCGTCGTTAGCCCCCCTATTTCTTGTAGTGATAGGAAAAGAGGAGTTGTTGGCACATGTGATAGTATTCGCTGTAGGGGTAGGCTCGAGTGAAGTGAAGAATCTACGCAGTGGGGTAATATATTTGGTTGCCCCATTATCAAAATACCAAACCTCTGAGTCTACTACAGACATACACTACTCATAAAAAGATGGATCAAAATTGCAAAGAGTGGTAAATGCCCATTCTTTATTCCTTACAAGATTAGCACACTCTGTTCTTGGTGTAGAGGCCTCTACAACAACCATTCCAGTCTCTTTCTTCTTTGCCTCTTTAGCAGCCATTTTTGGACAACTCTTAATGAAATGATCATTTGCTTTACAACACTTGCAAAATAATTTCTATTTTTTTCATTTCTCCTCATCTTTTTCTTCCTTCTTTGGTTGTGCTGAATTAGCAAATTTTTGCTTACTAGTAGAAGAGCTCCATTTTCCTTTGCCCTTCTAACTAGCCAGGAAAGCGTGATCTACAACATGCATAACAGACCTGTTCTGCCTAGACGGATCCTCCTGCAATAGAACCAAAACTAACTCTTCAAATGTTAAAGCATTTGGATTGCTTTTCATCATCAAACAAAGAGTAGAAGCAAAACTTTGATATGAGTTGGGAACACCATTTAGAACAATCTGCACAAGTGAACTATCAAGAAGGATGACATCAACAAAAATCAATTGTTCCTTCAAATCCTTGATCTTTGTTAGAAAGTTGTCCATAGAATCACCTCCATTCATGTGCTCACTCTCCAATTGTTTTCGAAGGTAAGCAACACAAGCCTTATTCCTAGCCTGGTACAATGTGGTAAGTGTATCCCAAGCATCCTTAGCTGTTCTGCAAGAGGGAATGTGAGAAATAACGATACATTTGACAGACAATGTTACCAATGCATGTGTTTGTGCATCTCTACCATCCTAATGAATTTGCTCTACACTAGGTGCAATAGGAACCACATCATGAACATGAATCTATAGAATATCACCATCTTCGACACCATCAGCATCAGCTTTAGTACCTGTATTTGCAGGTGTAATAGGATGTTTTTCAACACCCTAGAGAATATTCCATAGCCTTTTGTGACCAATATATGATGAATCATATAAGCCCATAATGGATAATTGGTACCATCATAATTATGCTCAATAGCCAACGAACGGAATACATCACTACTTTCAGCCATGGCCACTGACTAAAATACCTCGATGCAAAACAATGATTGTATTTGAAAAAGATGAACAGAACTACCCAAACAAGTTCTGGTAGACCTGTAGCAGACTTCAAGATTCTTATACTGGCGAACCGAAACCTGTATATATGTTTGGCACACAAAGACGAAATAGCTTGCACAAGCACTACGATAGTGCATTCAAAGGCTCAAATGAGCTCATATCGCAATTTTAGCACCACAAAATGAAGCTATTTTGATCTCCTAATCACCTTGAGTATGCACATCAAATTTTGTGCAATTTTGAGACTATGATCGAAGGATTGTCGTTGATGCCCTAGATGAAGCGACGACCTGCTCTGATGCCAATTGTTGGAGTTAGACATTTGTGGAAGCACACGAACAACACAAGGAAGAATAAGAAGCTTGGAGCACAACACACAATATTGAATGTATTACCACTAGAATGTACAAAGATAAGTAACTTCTTAGGGCTATAGGCATATATACAAGCCAAGGGAAAAGAACCTCCTAAAGAGGGAAAAAAGTGCCCCCGCAGTTCTAGTGTGTTCACACACATCACTAGCTAAATATACCAACATATGTCACAGAGAAGATCATAAGAAAATGCAACTTTCCTATGTATCAAGTCATCAGCAATGTGTAGATATGATGACAAATGCATTGGATGGAAGCAAATTGAACAGATTCAAATAAATGATTGAATTGTAGGAGATCATGAAGGATTGAAGACTCGAGCATCATAAGCTTGAGGGGGCGTTGTTGGTACAATTAGCAAGCCTAAGAGCTTTGCTAATTATTCATGATAACACATTCTCTTATTACCTCACAACAGAAAACTACATGTGAATTCATGCTTGTCACTTTGAGCATATTTACTTTGGATAATTGTAAAATCCAAGAGAATAAGGAATCATCCCTAAAGTGTACGATCACTTTTAGGTGAGGGAGAATTTAAATTCAAACTCTTCACAATTGTATAAATACAGATACTTGTAGTCATAGGGAGATAGAGCTATTCTGAGAGACTTTGAGCTACATCACTGAGCATACATTGAGATCACTTCATGTATGTGTAGTCCACTACACTTTCCTTCTATCATATGTTCAATAGCATTTACATTTTAATACATATCATTGAGTATATCTTTGTCTGCTCCCTCCAACATCTTCTTCATCATTATAGTGATCTTTTGGAATTGATTTCTGTGCGTATACTTAATCATTTGATATAATTTAACTTGAAGTATTAATAATGGAGTGTCTAGGGTTCAGATATCAAGTCTTATCATGTGTGATTTAGCTGATCTCGAGATATGAAGCTAGGAATGTGACTATGTCTACATACCTTCTAGACCTTGAAAAGTCGGGATGAGTCCCCTGACTTGATAGATTCATTTCTCAGTGTATGAAATAGAAAAACTGATGAAATAACTTGCTTTAGATAGGTATACACTGCAATTGGATGTGTGCAAAAGTTCTCTAGTCAATTCATACCAAGTTGTGAGCTTTGAGCATAATATTGAGGAATTCTTTTCCTAGAATAGAAAGTTTCTTCATATTTCTTGCATATGCAAGTTATTTGTTTTGATGCAAACAATTGAGATTGATGCTCCAAAGGAATTGGTGGTTCCAAATGCATTATTATGAAGCTTAAAGGCTATACTAAGCATCCCTTGAGTTAGATTGGTATGTGTAGGGAATGTTTTGTGGAACACCAACTCATCTCTCGAACCTATTTCTCCATCTCCTCACAAGGAGGGCTCCATTTATTGATTATATTCTATGCAACATAGCTCTTGTCAAGTCTAGCTTTCTTCAAGTGGGCTCTAGACTGGAGGTTTGACCAAGAGAAACCTATCTTGTCTTTTATCTCCATCAGATCTAGGTGGAGCTTGACTTGGTCCCTCACATCCCTCTCATGACCATCAATCACCGTTCCTCTATTCTCGCATGTTTTAGAAAGAGCCTCCATCACATTAAAGTCCCCACAAAGAATGACGTTGAGGGGCAGAGAGTCCAACAGTTGCCAAATGATAATGTCTTCTCAATCAATATTGCGAGCATACATGGAGACAATGGTGAACTGTAGGGGACCTCCAAAAGAAGCACAAATCAATTGATGGTTGTGATGTGCTTGGGAATCCACAAGCCTAGAGTGCCAACAACTATAAATGCCCATAGCTGAGCCAAAATTTCCCTTGGGGTGCACGATGAATATCCACACATGGAACGAAGAAATATAGTTCAGTTTCTTATGCAGTTCCTCTCCATCAACTTTCATCTCTTGAAGGCAGATGAAGTCCGGCTTTAGGTTTGGGAGCTCAATCCACAACAGATAACTTAGAGGCTTTGACATATTTGGAACGAATTCAACAAACCATTTAAAAAGGCACAATGTAGTTCTCCATACTTATGAGGTGCCAATTTGCAAAGTTTGGAAGGACATTTCATCATTTTCAAAGACCAAGAGCACTTGATTAGCTAGCAAGAGCTAACACTTGTTGATAGTCAAGTCGTGAGGGAACCACTCCTTACAAAACCATTGTTGCAAGGACTCTAGAGGGGACTTAGGACCAAGTAATTGCCCAATGAGATAAGTTCTCTTCAGCTCCTCTTGCTTCGACAAAATATCCTTCCTTCTAAGGGACACGACTAGGGGTTTAACTCCGAAATGCTCCAAAGAAGCATCAAAGGTTTTGTTCTCCAATGAAGGACCCACATTACTCACTAGCAACAAGTGGGAGACCCTAGACATAAAATTAGAGCCCAAGCTGAACAAGTTCAAAAGACCTTAAAATCTTGTATCCCAGAATGACTAAGCGATCACAGAAAGAAGACTCGAAGGAAAACAAAAGGAAAAAACTCTTTTTTTATCCTTCCTTTAACTATTACTTCTTCTCTTTCTATTTTTTTTTTCTCTTAAAGTTTTTCTTCTTTTTCTTTCGTCTTTTTTATTTTTATTTTTTCTTTCTTGTTCTCTTTCTCTTTTATTCATTAAGAGATTGAGAAGGCAATTAAAGTTATTTTTTTTCTTTCTTTTTTCTTCTCTTCTCGTTTATTCACGGAGAATCTCGCAAGTTTACAGCGAGAAGTTTGAACTATAGTCTCATTGAGAGGATCAATGCGAAGTTAAATTTAATCTTTTTGGCCGGCTTTCTATCGCAACTCTAATTTACTTATGTTTGGAAATAAGCAGTAGATCAGCACTGTCAAAACTCTAATTTACTTTTTTTTTGGAAATAAGTACTAGACCAGCACTGTTAAACTTAGTCTTTTTTAGCTAGCTCTCTATCACAAACTCCCAATCGAAGAAGCACTAGACTAGCACTATTAATAAGACTACAAATCTGTCCATTTTGCTATTTTAACTCGCCAGGCTATTGACTATCTAAGTTAATCTTTTTTTTTTTTAAATGGAGGTTCAGAGGTTTACATAGCTAAGTTAGACTACGGTCACAACTACCACGAAGCTAAACAAATGTCGGCACATCAGCCACAAGACACAAGGTTTCCATGACAACATGTCCCTTACATATTGGCAATGGGGGTTGAATCCTCGCCCCTGCCTAAAGAGGTGAGAGGCCAACCACCTAACCAAGCAACTTAGTACATCTGAGTTAGTCTTCCACCAGGAACTAACCGAGTGCATCTAAGCAATAGGCACAAGAGACGTGCACGAATTGCAAGGTCTACACTCTTCACTGTGAAGCGAATCCCTCTATTGTTGCCATACGGTAGAACACCCTTCTCGATGGATGATCAGCTCTCGATCCGGGTGGCAATGGACACCCTTTGAAATAGACGATCCGCACGACAGACACTCTCCAGGACACGGAGGGTGACATATGGCCACCGGGACCTGTTGCAGAAGCTCGAACGCACCTTCCAACTCAAGGAAACTTGCAGCTTTGGCTTGAATGTGAGTAAGTATTTTTCACCATCTTTACTATTGTGCTAGCACAGGGCTTTGGCTTGAAAGTGAGTCAGTATTTTTCACCATCTTTACTATTGTGCTAGCGCAGGGCAAGAGTATATACGTGCAGGCCTTTGTGCTTCCATGGAGAGCTGCAAAAGTCTACTCTGTCATGGCGATAGACGAACACCGGGCACGAGGAATTACCTTCTAAGGACTCTGGATCTTTTTTTTTTTAATACAAAGGAATTACTTCTGAGGACTTTGGATCTTGAGGTAAATGAGACATGGAGAACTTAGGACGACGGACACCACACCAACCATGGAGGGCTTAGGACGACGGATATCTGACACTGCGCAAGATTGACTGACCCGAGTCCATCACGAAAAAGAGATTAATGAGGTCGACTTCCCAGGGGACAACCTCTTTGAAGAAGACCCCACTGATAATACCCTTGGGTGCTCTACCAGCAAAGAAGATAACCAAGAAGGTTACACCACGAGTAAAGAGGAAGGCTTCACTACCAGCAATGAAGACAACCCAGACAGCGAAAGCTCCGCTCTTGGTCCTACCCTCCCGGTATGCTTTCCAAGATTACCGCAACAAAAGTCAAAGCTTAGAGGAAAACAACCTTCCGGCATGCCTTGGAAGAGCCCCCTCAAGAGTAGGATCCTAAGTCAAGAAGTAGGGAGGAAAAAAGAAGACCACAAGAAGAAAAAAGATCGGGTCCCTCCCCTCAAAGAGGGCAACCATCATTAATGAAATTCACATCTCTAAACGTTAGGGGTCTGTCTGACCCGTCAAGAGCCTCGATTCTTGGCCAGTGGTTCAAAGACAAGTGCTTCACCCCTGACTTTATTTGCTTACAAGAGATTAAAATCGACGGAGAGGATCTACAAAAACGGCTTAAATGCATTTCTCCGAACCACCTTTGGTTCTCCACGTCTCACCCTAGAGGGACGGGGGGTGCTTCTATCGGCATTAGTCACTCCTTGTCTAGCAATGTGACCTCGACTTTTGAAGGTCGGAATCATCGTTGGATTGCTGTCTCTTTCGGGTTCCCTTTCCAGTTCACTGTGGTCTCAATTTATGCCCCTAATGGTGAAGCAGATAGAATGGATACTTGGGCTTCCCTCGACTCCCTTTCACACAATGTTCTGATTTGTGGGGACTTCAACATGGTTGAGTTTCCTGAGGACCGATGGAATAACAAAGGAAAAATTATTGACGGTCAGGAGAAAGAGATATGGGACAAAATCAAGCTCCATCCCGACCTGGTCGAGGTGAAAGACATGAAGGGGTTCTCCTGGTCAAATCTCCAGTCGGGGGACTCTTTGAGGAAAGCAAGACTTGATAGATGCTACATCGATCAGAACACCATCCTTCAGTGGGGTATTCCTTCGATTTCCCAACACATGGACCTGACTATCTCAGACCACTATCCGATTACTCTGTCTTTCAAACCGATTCCCATGCTCCAGAAAGCTCCTTGGTTTCATGCTTGTCAGACATCATCTTCCCTCCCCTCTGTCCACCAAGAAATTTCTGAGGTGTGGACGGAAGCCTTTGTTTACTGTAATGAACCGGCTAAGTGTTGGAGAAGCGCAGTAGAAAGGACTCGAAAAATTCTAATCAGGACTCAAAAGGCTATAAGAGGAATTCGAAAAAAAGAAGAGAAACGGTGTACCGGAGGCTCTCACGGCTTGAAGAAGAGGTGAACAAAGGTAAGTTACATTGCCAACAGGGTCTTTTGAAAATCAGGGGAAGACTAAGATTAGAGAAGGAGGTCCAAAAGAAAAATCTTCAAATTTTCTTCAAAGATTGGTGGGCAGGGAAGGCCGACAAACCAACGAAAGAGATGTGTAACATCCTCAAAAGGAAACAAGCTAGGGATTCCATCCCCCTAATGTTCGATAACAATGGAACTGAATGTTGCACGGAAGTGGAGAATAGAGCTATCATCGTCGAACACTTTACCAATCTTCTCAGGGTCTCGACTCCTCTTTCCCCCCACAGGCGCGACTCCATGGCAACCATCTCAAGGGTTGCTCAAACCAGAATCCCACAGAACTTGATTGCTCTACTGGATGCTAACATCTCTAAGAATGAAATTATCGAGGTTATTGATGCCCTTCCCAATGGGAAAAGTCCGGGTCCGGATGGCCTTACCAATGAGTTTTTCAAGTCCTTCAAACATCAGGTGGCCACCCCACTGCGCCTCGTGTGGCAAGAGGCTCTCTATTTCGGTGCCCTCCCTGAGTGCCTGAATAATGGCGTCATCAAGTTAATCCACAAACGGGGAGATAAGAACAAAATTGAAAACTGGCCTCCGATTACCATGCTCCAAACAGGATACAAGATAATTGCAAAAGTTATCGCCAACAGAATCTCTTGTCATTTAAAGTCATGGCTGTGCGAGGACCAGAAAGGTTTTATCAAAGGTAGATCTATACTTGAAGCAATTATCGATATTTGGGAAGGCCTTGCTTTTGCTGAGGAGTCTGCTCAAGTTCTGGTATCCATTAAGATCAATTTCGACAAAGCCTATGACAGATTGGAATGGGACTTTATTCTTCAATCATTGAAAGACCTTGGATGCAACCAAAAGTTCACGAAGATGGTTTCCACTCTTCTTGGAAATGCTTCAACTAGAATAAACATCAACGGTAAGCTCTCTAAGCCCATTCGTTTAAAAAGATCAATTAGGCAAGGCTGCCCTTTGGCTCCATTACTATTCGCTATCACCTTGAATGGACTCAGCTGCCTATTAAAGCATCACATGGACGCTGGCAATCTCAAGGGTCTTTCCTTACCTCTAAATCATGGCCAAATGATTGTGAGACTTTTTGCTGATGACATGAATGCCTTTGTGCATAACGATATAAACAGCATTGAGGTGTTTTGGTGGTGCCTCCACACCTTTTGTGTGGCATCAGGCTCAAAAATCAACCATGCTAAAACTGCTTTTAGAGCAATCAGCGGACCTACTCCCCAATTGTTGGTGGATCAGGGGTGTCAAGTTATCCCTAGCGGTCAAGTCTTCCGTCTCCTTGGCATTCCGATGGGTTTCGACATCTCAATGGATGAACGCTGGAACTGGGTGCTATCCAAGATGGATAGGAAGCTGAATCAGTGGAAAGGTATGCAAGCCAACCTGGCAGGACGTGTTATGGTTGTTAACACATTTATGTTGTCTACAATTATTTACTTTATCTCGTGTTGGAGACCTAAGGAGAAAGACTTGGCCAAAGTGGAAAGAATCTGCAGAAACTTCCTTTGGACTGGGGACCCCAACAGAAGGGGGATTCCCAAAATCAAATGGGAAACTTGCATTAGCCCTAAAGACTCAGGGGGCTTGGGAATTTTGGATATTGTTGGGTTGGCTAACAAGCTGGCGGCAAAATGGCTTATCAAGGCTTGGAGCAATAGGGAGTCCTCTTGGGCTAAATTGATCTTCAGAAACACGGAAGACCTTACCTTTGTTGGCCACCCCGGTTGGAAGGACATAGGGATTCTCACGCTTTTGTTCTCCCCCCACCCGGTCTTCCCTAAAGGCTCTAGCCTCGTGTGTTCCTTATGGAAGAATTGGAACAAGGCCAAACAGTTCATCAGAATCAGTGATGATTGGAAGTGGGCGGCTGGCATAAGACAAAATGACTCTATTTGGTTCCCGATCAGTGGCATTCGGGGGGTGGAGTCTTGGAACCTCCAAACTGCAAGGCGGTTATGGAACAAGGGGTTCAAACAGTGGAAACAGCTCTGGAAACAAGAGACCAACCAGTGGATTAGGTTCGAAGATTTGGATCCGAGACTTAGAGTTACCTTTGAGGAATGGACTCTTCTTCAAAGCAGGTGTTTAGCCTGGGACCACTCAACTACCCGCCTTCTCTGCGGTCAGGATCTTCCTTGCTTGGAGGGCCTCAAATGGAGCAATGGTAAGAAGCTATCCAGAATCCCCAACTTCAAAGGGGATTTGGATGTTCACCACACCCTTAACAAGAGATGGTGCTTTGCTTGGACCAAACTTCGGTGGGAGCTAAAATTCATGTCTATTTGGCACCCCCTAATTGAGGTCAAAAAGTCCGTTCTCATGTGGCAGATCTTGCATAAAGGAATCTCGACCAATGCAAGGGCTAACAAAATCTGTGGTGTGTCGCCATGGTGCAAGCGTTGCCATCGGTGCATCGAAGATTTAGCTCACCTGTTCTTCGACTGCCCCAAGTCCCGTGTTATCTGGCATCACGTGACCCGAGTATTGAGACTCACGAGTCAAATCAACTGGCAACATGTGATGTTGGGTGAGGCGATCGGCTGCTCATCGAGGCTGTGGAATGCCATCAGAGGTGAGGCTCTCTGGAAGATTTTGAGGGAGCGTTGTGCTGTCAATTTTGGCCAAACTCCTAAGGAATGGTTTCTCCTTGGTAAAAGAATCTCCCGAGTCAAGAGATCGCCACCGTTTAGACATCACTGTATTTATCTCCTCGAAAACAACAAGTTGAAACCCAAATGGGTCCCACATGAGGGTGATGATAATGTTATCCGCCTCATTTGTAATGCCTTGTAACTTGCCATACTCCTCCCCTGCATTGTGGGATTTGGGGGGTCCCATGGGCACTAGTCCCATTCACTTGTAACTTTTTCTCTTTGTTATAATTAAAGTCCGGGAGATTAGGCTAAGGACGAACTTCCTTTATTTAAAAAAAAAACTCTCGCAAATTGCAAGGACCTTTGCCTTGCCCATTGTAAGAGGGCAATTAATGAAGAGAGGAAGAGAGGCATGCCCCCCCCCCTCCCCCCCAAAAAAAAACAAAAACAAAAGAAAATGATGATTTGCCTCTTCAAAGGGAGAGAGATAGAGAGAGAGAGGGGGGGGCGGGGGGCAGGTGTGTAAACTGGCTTCGGTTTATCAGTAAGGGGATACGGGGAGGTTGAGGCGCAACATATCCATCTGTTGTTTGTGTGCATGCAACCACATATTGATGTTCTTTTTCAAAATTCAAAAGGTGCCCAATAACATCACACAACTTGAAGCTCACACAAAGTCAACGAGGGTATTCAATGCCAAGAAATAATTGGTGGGAAGTCGCAAATCTTATACAACTTGAAGCACCATTTGTTTACGATTTCTTGAAAATGAAGACCGGGAGGGATAAGTGAGAGTACTTCCCATCCGCCTATCCAAGATAATAAGTGTACGTAGAAATAGTAAAGATGGTTAGTGTTGCAAGTAGTGGACGTGAGGATATGTGTGTGTATGAGAATGAGTGGGATAAGAGAGTTAAGGGGATGTTCTCGTGCCATAAGAGAAATGAACTAAAACCCAACAAAAAATTTAAAGAATACGGATGGTATTCAAGGCCATCCGAAGGCCACAGAAGTTCTAACCCATTCCAAGTGCCAAGGTTCATCACAAAAAGTGCACACATAGCATGACTTAAAGAAACTAATGAATGGTGCCTAATTTGCTAGTTATGTGGGTTATTTGCTCTTAAATACCTCACATGGAAGCAAGAGGTTCCTCCAAGTGGGATAGCAAGGATGCAAGAAATGACACTCACATGTGCCATGTAACAAGTGTCTCCAAGATAGATGTAACGTTGATAAAATGCAATCACTCTCACACATACACACCCAAGCCAATCTACACACAGATGACCAATGCCAATAACACAAGGCAATGAGTGAACGTCAAATGAAACCTTCTTTCTATTCCAAATGGGAGCCGTGAGGTCTTAGCCAAGGGACCAAAAAGACATCAAATATCTCTTCTTGACGAGGGATATGTGAAGAACATATTGTTGAAAGGCCACATTTTCTAAAATAAAAAAAGAGCGATATGTGAAGAACATATTGTCAAAAGGCCACATTTTCTAAAATAAAAAAAGAGATACATTAAGGTAGTTGGGAATTCGAAAAGGGAATCTTTCTAGAGAGAGAGAAAGGGTTTACACGTATACAAAAGAAGAACAAATCTAAGAATATAAAAAAGGAATGCTTAATATTGCAAAAAGAAATGTCCAACTCCTAAGGGATGTGTTTCATGTGGAATTATCCAAGGAAGACTAAGGGATAGTTTTCATGGGGAAACTCATATACCAAAGAAATTTTAGGATCCACCCACCTAGGTTCCACATCCTCTAGTGTCTTCTCATTGTAGCCAACCTCATCCATGCTCAAAGTAGTTTCATACAACAATGCATCTCTCACCCGTTGTGGGCTGTCTTGTCGGTTTCTAGTTTATTTTGTTACCTTAGATTAGAGCTTGCAATTAGCTATATAATTGTGGTATACAGAGCACCCTTTTATCTTGGAATTTTGATTGGGTTGTCCCCATGTGAGTCCTTTGAAACCTTTTTCCTTAGCAAGAGGAGGACCTTGATTGCTACCCTATAGGTGGGAACTCACCCTAGATAGAAGGCCTCTCCTAATGCACATGGATAATAGCCAACCTATTCATATTTAGGCCACCCACGGGCTACTGGGCCATCCATCATGTGAGGCGAAGGAGATCTTTTCTCGAAGGGACATGTGCTCCTACAACAATTTGAAGAGTCATAGACTCTCGTAAGGTCTTTCCCTTGAACTGATGTTGAATGCCCAAAACTTTAAGTGCTATTTGTAGCATTTTCATTGAATTAGGATATCATATATAGGATTTTGAATCTACCTACCATATGTCCTCACGTTTGTAACCTTTTTGGGCTATTTACTCCACAAAATAGAGAAGTATGATGTGCTAATGGACAACTTTGCTCATATGTGCAACTTCTTATGAGCCAACAATCAACCCATGAAAGCATACAACCAAGAGGGGAGAGCTCTCATTGAGTTTTCTCTCACTTCCTATCATTGGTAAAGAAATTCCCTTCTAGTTTATATATGCATTAATTTTTTCAAAGCACATTCCATAGGGGATTCCATAGGGGATCTATGCACCTCAATTCTCAACATTTAAGAGCTTGAGCGATTTTGACCATTTTTCTTATTGACTTCCCCACTCTTTACTGCATATTTGGAATCTCGAAAGCTTCTTTTTCTCTACATTAGGTGTAAACAAAAACTTTTAAGGTCCTTTTTATCTATCTTTCAAACCTCAGCTCCTAAAACGTTTTGAGGCTTAGTTTGGGGGGACTTTAGCTTGTATGTACCTCATGTAGCCACAAAATCAAATCCATACTAGGAATCAAAGAAATATGAGTTTGTGCCATATTTTCCACTCATCCAAGGAGGAGGTAAAAGTTACGTATGAATGATTAGCATGACAGGCACATCTTGCCTATGTAGATCCAAAAGAAGCTACAAGGAGAAGATTGAATCTTCACTACAACATATGAGGGGCATACTGACACTGCCTATACCAACGGTCACTCCCGGCGTCAGTATAAACATTGGAAAAGTTCACTTAAAGATACCGACACTCAAGTGATCATCGGTATGACCGTTTAAAACGGATCTTCGGGATGTCTCTTGACCGCCGGTATGGGTGTCAGTATACGCATTTGTATGACCATCGATAATTTCCAGTAAATTATCGACGCTTATACCGACGCTCATACCGACGCATATACCGATGCCGTGTTTTAAACATACTGGGAACCCAAGAGCAAAACTCAATATTTTGCACATGTTTTACACTGAGTACTGGTTGTCTTCTCTTGAACTTGCACCCAGGAAGCAAATTGTGACCTGCATTGTCTTGTGCACACACACACACAGATCTCTCTCTCTCTACACACACACACACTCTCTCTCTCTCTCTGTTTAGATCTCACATCTTGGTAAGTGGTGCACGTACTCTTAGCCTTTGTCTGTCTCTATGCTTTAGGTCTTATAATTTCTCTTCTCTTTGATTTTGTAGAAGTTTTTTAGCATCAATTATTTGGAATTCGAGGATAGACGACCTACATTACACTTTGACAACAACAATCCAAAAGAGGGACATACCTGTAAGTGATTGTTTTATTCTCTATTGATAGAGAGAGAAAGAGAGAAAGAGAGAGAGAGAGAGAGAGAGAAAGAGAGAGAGAGAGATAAAGAGAGGGATGAGAGAGATAGAAAGATAAAGAGAGAGAGAGAGAAAGAGAAAGAGGGAGAGATAAAGAGAGATGAAAGAGAGAAAGATAGAGATAGGAAGATAGAGCATACATACACACACACATCTACACATGCATACATACACACACACATGTACACACATGCATACATACACACATATACACACATGCATGCATACATACACACACATATACACACATGCATGCATACACACACATACACATATACACACATGCATACATACACACACACATGCATACACGCATACATACATGCACATATATACACATATGCATACACACACATATATACACATATGCATATACACACATACACACACATACACACACATGCATACACACATACATACACACATACATACACACATACATACACACACATATATACACACATACATACCTACACACATATACATGCATGCATATACACACATACACATATACACACATGCATACATACACACACACATGCATACACACATACATACACACACATATATACACACATGCATACACACATACACACACACATATACACACATACATACACACACATACATACAAACATACATACACACATGCATGCATACATACACAGACATATACACACATGCATGCATACACACATATACACATATACACACATGCATACATACACACATATACACACATGCATCCATACATACACACACATATACACAAATGTATGCATACACACACACACACACGCACAAACACACACACACACACACACACACATACACACACACATGAATGCATACACACACATGCATACATACACACACATATACATATACTCACACATGCATACATGGACACACATAAACATATACACACAGGTATACATTAACACACACACATACATACACACATGCACACATATACACACACATACGATTTTTGTATAGATAAATAAATATGAAAATAGCTAGCATTTTAATTAAATATATAAAATTACATTTATAAAGTTTTTTTTTACATCAAATATATAAAAATAGGATTAGAGTTTTTAGGCTATTGACACATACATACACATATACTTATACACACATATATACACATATATATACACATGCATACACATACACACATTTTTTAGGTCTAGGTTTTTCTGATTAGGGTTTTAGGGTTTTTACACATGCATAACATATATACACACATACACATACACATATAATATATATATACATGTATATACACATGCATACAGAAATATACATATTTTAGGTCTAGATCTTTAAAATTAGGGTTTCAGGATTTCGGGCATACATATAAATATAGAAGAAATTAAGAAAAAAATCTAAATATATAAACAAATATATATGTAAAATAGGATAATTATATAGATAAATAAATATGAAAAGAACTAGGGTTTTAAATAAATAAATTAAATATATATAATTAAATATATAAAAATAGGATTAATTAAGAAAAAATATAAATATATAAATAAATAAATATTAATATAGATAATAGGATAACTATATAGATAAATAAATATGAAAAGAACTAGTGTTTTAAATAAATAAATTAAATATATAAAAATAGGTTTAATTTTAATGGTTTTAATCAGAGTAAATATATATACACATACACATACACACATATACTTATACACATACACACACACACACACACACACATATATATATATATATATATATATATATATATATATATATATACATGCATACACATATATACATGTTTTAGGTCTAAGTCTTTTAGATTAGGGTTTTAGGGTTTTTACACATATATACACACATACACATACACATATAATACATATATACATGTATATACACATGCATACAAAAATATACATATTTTAGGTCTAGATCTTTAAAATTAGGGTTTTAGGGTTTTGGACCTACATATACTTCGTTGATATATTTAGGTAGTGATGTGTGTGAACACTCTAGGACCGCCGAGGCACTTTTTTCCCTCTTTAGGAGGTTTTCTTCTCGCAGCTTGTATATATGCCTATTTCCTTAAAGGGCTACTTATCTTTGTACATTCTCTAGTAATATATTCAATATTGTGTGTTGTGCTCCAAGCTTCTTCTTCTTCCTTGTGCTGTTTGCGTGCTTCTTTAGAGGTCTAACTACAACAATTGGTATCAAAGTAGGTTGCCACTTCATCTAGGAGGTCGTCATCACCTCTCCGGTTGGAGTCTCAGAATCACACGAAATCATGATCTGAGCTCGTTTCGGCCTCCGAACGCACTATCAAAGCGCTTCTGTAGGCTATTTCATCCTTTTGTGCCAAAGATATATATCAGTTTTGGTTCGCCAGTATAAGCTTCTCAAAGTCTGGTATAGGTCTCGCAGAATTCTTATGGGTAGTTATGTTCAACTTTTTGAGATACAGTCAATTTTCTGCATCAAGGTATTTTAGTCACCGGCCATGGCTGAAAGCAGTGATGTATTCCGTATGTTGGCTGTTGAGGATAAGTTGGATGGTACTAACTACCCGCTATGGGCTTATATGATGCGACATGTATTGGTTGCAAAAGGACTGTGGAACATTGTGCAGGGTGTTGAAAAATGTCCTATCACACCTGCAACTATTACAACTGCAGGTACTGAAGCTGATGCAGAAGGTGTTGATGATGATGATATTCTGCATATTCCTATTCGTACTGTAGTTTCTGCTACATCTACTACAGAACAAATTCATTGGGATGATAGAGATGCTCAGGCACATGCATTGATAACTTTGTCTGTCAAACATGCCATTATTCCTCACATTCACTCTTGCAAAATAGCTAAGGATGCTTGGGATACACTTACCACATTATACCAAGCGAGGAATGAGGCTCGTGTTGCTTACCCCCAAAAACAATTGGAGAGTGAGCACATGAATGAAGGTGATTCTATGTACATTTTTCTAACAAAAATCAAAGACTTGAAGGAACAATTGATTTTTGCTCATGAGGTTATACAAGATAGCTCACTTGTGGAGACCGTTCTGAATGGTCTTCTTGATTCATATCAGAGTTTTTCTTCTACTCTTCAGTTGATGATGAAAGGCAATCCAAATCCCTTGTCTTTTGAGGAGTTAGTCTCTGTTTTGTTGCAAGAGGATCAGTCTAGGTAGAATAGGTCCATTATGCATGTTGCAGATCAAGCTTTCATGGCTAGTCAGAAGGGCGAAGGAAAATGGAGCTCTTCAAGTAGTAAGTAGAAATCTGCTAATGCTGCACAATCAAAGAGGGAAGACAAAGATGAAAAGAAATAAAAAAAGCAAAAAATGTTTTTCAAGTACTATAAACAAAATGATCGTATCATAAAGAACCGTCCAAAACTGGCTGCTTAAAAAGAGGTTGGAATGGTTGTTGTAGAGGCCTCTACACCAAAAACAGTCTGCTAATCTTTTGCAAGAAGAAGAATGGGCGTTTACTACTGTTTGTGGTTTCGACCCATCTTCTCCTGAGCAGTGCATGTGTGCAGTAGACTCAGATGTTTGGTACTTTGATAGTGGGGCAACCAAACATATTACCTTGCAACGTAGTTTTTTCTCTTCACTTGAGCTTGCCCCTATAGGGAATACTATTACATGTGCCAACAATTCCTCTTATCCTTTTATGGTAGTTGGTAAGATCATTTTGACTATTGCTGATGGCAGTTCTTTCACTTTGTCAGATGCTTTGTTTGTGCCAAGGATCAAGAAAAATTTGTTATCAGTTTCTACATTAGCCAAGATTGGCTTGGTTGTGAAATTTGTTGATGATAGGTGTACAGTTCATGATCTATCAAATGGCAACGTGATTATTGCTTCTGGCATTTTATGTCGTGGAATGTATAAGCTCATAGACTATGAAAGATCTGTAAATGATTTGGCATGTGCAGTACATGATTCTCAAGCTATGTCAGATGCAAAGCTTTGGCATGCACACTTTGTTCATCTGAATTTTGCTAGTTTTCTATGCGTGTAGAAATCTGAAATGGTGTCCTCTTTGCCCAAACTTGAGGCACCAGAAAAACATGTTTGTGAAGGCTTTATTTTGGGCTAAATGCAGCATTCATCCTTTCCAAAAGATGGTTTAGTTTGGGCTACTCATAAATTGCAGCTTGTACATAGTGATGTCTGTGGTCCTATGCAGACACCTTCTTTTGGAAATTATCTTTACTTCGTGACTTTCATCGATGATTTTTCCAGGCATGCATGGGTATATCCATTGAAGACAAAGTTCGAAGTATTCATGTGCTTCAAATAGTTTTTGACTTTGGCTAAAAACTTGTCAGCATGTAAAATGGGCACCCTCCGTTCTGATCGAGGGGGGAATATATGTCTTCTGATTTTAGTGCATTTCTGGCTGAACGTGGGATAAAACACCAGTGTACAGTGCTGTATACACCTCAATAGAATGGAGTTGCTGAACGAAAGAAAAGGTCACTCATGGAGATGGGGAGGTGTATGGTCAAGAGTCGGGCTTTACCACATAGTTTCTGGTTTGAGGCTGTCATGTGTGCAACATATGTACTTAATATGTGTCCCACTAAAGTGCAGCATTATATCACTCTATATGAGGCTTGGCATGACCGCAAGCCATCTGTTGCTCATCTGGGTGTTTTTGGTTATTTGGCATATGCATTAGTGTCCAAACAACATCGTAGAAAATTGGATGATAAAGCAGTAAAATGTATTTTTTTTGGGTACAATTCTGAAAGTAAAGTCTATCGTCTATACCATCCATAGACTAAATGCATTCTGGTTAGCTATGATGTTGTTTTTGTGGAAGATGCTATTCAGCCATTGTTTTCATGTACTAAGGAGACATCTGTTAGCTCCAAAGACATGTATGATACTTTGCTGCCTCTTTTTATAGGTGGAAAGTCTAGTGCTGGTCCTAATGAGGCAACTTCTCAGCCTTTGCAGGTCTCATGTGATGATGCAGATCATTCCATTTCTAATGCAAATTTACATGATGCACTTATTGATGAGAGAGCTGATATTGAGCATGCAATAACTATGCCAAAATGGCTAGTGCAAACCTTGTGTGATAGCAAATTAGATGCACCTCTATCATATTGTACTCGATCAGGCTCTCATAGTGCCTCTTTTGCATCAGATTGCTATGCTATGGCTGCATCTAGTCTCTGTGGTGAGATTGAGCCTATTTCATTTGATGAAGCACAAAATTCAGAAAATTGGATAGCTGCTATGCAATCTGAATATGATGCTACAATGAAGAATGGTACTTGGCCTGTATGTGACTTGCCTCCTGGCAAGAAGGCCATTGGCACTAAGTGGGTATACAAGCTGAAGCGGTAATCTGATGGTACAATTGACAAGTATAAGGCTAGGCTTGTTGCAAAGGGTTTGCACAAGAAAGAGGCATTGATTTTGATGAAACCTTTGCATATTAGGAGAAAAAGTGAACCTTGTATGGGCCTTGTAAGGATCCCTAATTTTTAGGGATTAAGAAGCCTAATCTAAGAGATTAAAGGGACATAGAAAACCACTAGTGGTATTTTAGAATAAAATAATATCTAAAAGAACTTTGTGTTTGAATTTGAGAACAAAACTTTTCATCACCGTTGGATGCTTTATTTTAATGGTCCATATTGAAACTCATAAATGGCTAGAAAGAGAATGTCTGATGCACGTGATAGTCATTTGAATCGAATGAAATCTTTTCGAACACTTTCTGTAGAAATAATGACCCTTAGATATTAGGAAATCGGATGGTCATCCAGATTCAGGGCTGAGCGCATTTGCGGCAGTCATTTGAGGCCGTAAGATGAGGATTTGATCGAAGGGCACTGGTGCAAAGGTGCCTTTTACTTTATGTGGTGAAGCTTCAACCATTAGATCACCTCAACATCGGATGGCTACAATTTATATGCACCCAAGGACAATGAATTTCAATCCGCATCGTCCGATGGCACATCAAATCGAAGGGTCCGTATTGAATGGCACAAAATTGAGGGAGAACTGATCTTCACCATTCAAATCACATGAATCCAAGGGCTCATTTTCAAAGTTGCCTTGACTTTTTCCATTGAACCTCAACCTTTGGATCATTGAGGCAATCCAAGGGCCCTAATGAATTTCTAAGCCTTTCAAAACCATTCACACAACTAAAACCAGGAATTGAAGGTGATTTTCTCCTCTTTGAGCACACAAAAACTAGAGAAGCCTATGCCTAGCCTATGTGTTTAAGGGACTAGACTGTGTCCACCACCCTCTTCTCATTGTTCCATCACTAATCACTCTCTAATCCAAAAGGCCCATGTAGGGTTCATTTCTTTTGCTAATGACCTACATGTCGTATGACTACTGTTCGGAGCATCTTTGTACTTGCAGCTCATCATGGTTGGAATGTACATTAGTTGGACATTAGAACTGCATTTCTGAATGGTGACTTGCATGAAGAAGTGTATGTTTTTCAGCCCCATTGCTTTGTGCAGAAAGAGCATGAAAACTAGTTGTGCAGGTTAAAGAAGGCATTATATGGTTTAAAGCAAGCACCACGTGCTTGGTATGAGAAGATACATGCCTATCTGATTGCACATGGTTTTGAGAACAGTCCAACTGAAAGCACCTTATATATTAAGCCTGGTAATGATGTGCTTCTGATCATTGTGGTTTACATTGATGACATGCTGCTCACTGGTCCTCATGAGAGGCATATTGCTGATTTTAAGGCTGATTTGCATGCCTCATTTGAGATGTCTGATTTGGGGCATTTGCATCACTATTCGGGCATTCAGTTTATGCATGTTGATGGTGGAATGGCTTTGTGTCAAATGAAATATATTGATACATTATTGCAGCGTTTTGGCCTTGAAGAGTGTAAACCTATTGCCACTCCTATGGAAATAGGTTTACGACTGAGTCTTCATGATGTTGGAGATGCATTTGATGTTGTTCTCTATCAGCAGGCTATTGGATGCTTGATTTATTTATGCATCACTCGGCCAGATATTCAGTTTTCTTTCTCACAAATCAGTAGGTTTATGCATTGCCTAGGAATCAAGAATTGGCAGGTGGTTAAGCGCATCTTTCACTACTTGAGTGGTACTCGGCTACTTGGTTTGTTTTACCCCAAGGAGGGATCACTACCGCCTGATTTGAATGCTTTTTCTGATTCTGATTGGGCTAGTTGCTATGACACTCGTGTGTCCACTAGTGGCTTTTGCTTCATGCCTGGTAGCTCATGTATATCTTGGTTGAGCAAGAAGCGACCTACTGTGGCCACTTCTATTTGTGAGGTTGAGTATAGGGCAACTTTCACGACTGTTGAGTGTGTGTGGCTCAGATGCTTTATGGCTGATTTGGGTGTTGGTCAGTCTTCTGCCACCACCATCTTCACTAACAGTCAGAGCGCATTGGCAGTTGCAAGGAACCCTATGTTCCATGCTCGCACTAAGCACATTGAGGTGCATTATCATTATGTCAGGGAGAGGTTCTCTGTTGGGGAGATTAGCTTGGCATATGTGCCCACATAGGAGAACATTGCAGACCTTTTCACGAAGGCTCTGCGGAGGGAGAAGTTTGAAGCTTTTCGCAAAGCTTTGGGCTTACTTCCTTTTGTGTAGTGATTTCCATATAGCTTGGCACTTCCTTATACATGAGTGCCAGCTCCTTGTTCACCGCATCACTCCTTGGGGGGATTTGTTGATATATTTAGGTAATGATGTGTGTGAACACTCTAGGACCGCTGGGGTACTTTTTTCTCTCATTAGGAGGTTTTTTTCCCCAGCTTGTATATATGCCTATTTCCCTAAAGGGCTACTTATCTTTGTACATTCTCTAGTAATATATTCAGTATTGTGTTTGTGCTCTAAACTTCTTCTTCTTCTTCCTTGTGCTGTTCGTGTGCTTCTATAGACGTCTAACTCCAACATAATTCAATTAAAAAGAAAAAATATACAAAAAATTAGAAAAAAATCTGAATAAATATAAATATATATATATATATATATATATATATATATATATATATATATATATATATATATATATATATATATATATATATATATATATATATATATATATATATATATATATATAAGGACAATTATATAGATAAATAAATATGAAAAGAACTAGTGTTTTAAATAAGTAAATTAAATATATAAAAATAGATAAATAAATATGAAAAGAACTTGTGTTTTGAATAAATAAATTAAATATATAAAAACATGTTTAATTTTAATGATTTTAATCATAGTAAATATATATACGCATACACATATACACATATACTTATACACATATGTATATACACATATATATACACATACACATAAATATATATAGATAAATAAATATGAAAAGAACTTGTGTTTTGAATAAATAAATTAAATATATCAAAACATGTTTAATTTTAATGATTTTAATCATAGTAAATATATATACACATACACATATACACATATACTTATACACATATGTATATACACATATATATACATACATATATATACACATACACATATATATATACACATGCATACACATATATACATGTTTTAGGTCTAGGTCTTTCCGATTAGGGTTTTAGGGTTTTTACACATGCATAACATATATACACACATATAGATACACATATAATACATATATACATGTATATACACACGCATACAAAAATATACATATTTTAGATCTAGATCTTTAAAATTAGGGTTTTAGGATTTTGGACGTATATATAATTCAATTAAATTTATATAAAAAGAAAATATAGAAAAAATTAAGAAAAAATCTGAATATATAAATAAATAAATATATATATATATATATGTATGTATGTATATATATATATATATATAAGGATAAATATATAGATAAATAAATATGAAAAGAACTAGTGTTTTAAATAAATAAATTAAATGTATATAATTAAATATATAAAAATAAGATTTTAATTATATAAGAAATAGACATGTATATAATATATATAACACATATACACATATTTAGGTCTTTAGGATTAGGGTTTTAGGTTTTTTTAGGTCTCTAAGTATTTAGGTTTTAGTTTTTCAGGTTTAAGTCTTTAGGAGTATGATTTTTAGGTTTAATAAAAAAATCAAATGTTCAAAAATATCCATATTGTATCAGATGGTTAGTTTGGATCCGGAGGAAAGAATGGCATGTCCTTGCACTCAGTGCAAGTATCAAATTTATCGGAAACGACGGATTTGTACTACACATGTTAGAGAGTATTGATCCTTTGATGAAAGTCGACTAGAAAACCTACCTTACCATTCGCATGGTCCCCTAGGTGAGTAGATGGACCCAAACGACATTGCACTGGTAACCTCTCATGGACAAAAGAGAACAGAAAAGGAGTTAGACATACAAGCAAGTACTAATAGCATTACAGGGAATGAACATATGGAAGAAATGCTCGAAGCATTTTATGAGATGGACGAAGATCATGATGGTGGGGAAGATGTCAAGAGTTTTGTGGACACAATAGAATTTCCACAATCAGTAGTCGATGAAGAATATGAAAACATGCAAAGACTATCTCGTTTACCACTTTACAATGGAGCAAAGATATCTGTACTATGTGCGTCACTCGCGATGCTCAATCTACAATCCATTTATGGATGGTCAGATAGTAGTGTAACTTAATTGTTGAGTTAAGTGGATTTGAAATAACCTTTCAAGGTTGTATCAAAATAACTTTATTGACTAATATCATTCTAATTACTTATTGCAGGCTTCTTAAAGATCATTTTTTGCCAGAGGGCAATGACATGCCTCCAACACGTGGAGATGCGAAAAAACTTTTACAGTCCATTGGAATGGATTATACTAAGATTCATGCTTGTTCCAATGATTGCATCCTCTTTCCGAATGAGTATGAGCATCTCCACATATGTTCAAAGTGTGGAGCAAATAGATTTAGAGAAGACCTTGTAGGCGAAGCAATCCTCGCAAAGGTTCTTCGCCACTTTCTTATCATTCCACGAATTAAGAACATGTTTAGATGAAAATATATAGCTGAGTTAATGTCGTGGCATGCAAAGAGCAGGTCTATAGATGGTGTAATGTGAGTGCCTGTTGACTCTGATGCATGGAATCACATAGATAGTAAGTGGCCAGAGTTTGCTAGTGAGCCTCAATCCATACGTCTAAGCCTAGCTATGGATGGAGTAAATCCATTTTGTTTACACAGATATGCATGGAGCACATGGCCTATATGTTTGGTCAATTATAACATCCCACCATGGCTGGCCACAAAGAAAGGTCATTTATTATTAGCTCTTATTGTACCACGTAAGTATAAGGTAAAAAACATGGATGTATGTCTTGCACCACTTGTGGAAGAACTGTGCATTTTATGGGATCGGATTACTGTGCATGACATGTCTCAACCTATAAGAAGATGAAACGTGCGAGTGCAAGGCATACTTATGTGGATGATGCATGATTGGCCTGGTTATGGTGAATGTTCAAGTTTATCACTTTTGGGTTACCATGCTTGTCCCTTATGCGGACCACGACTCGAAGCACGCTATTCCAAAGCACTGCGTAAAATTGTCTATGAAGGACACCATAGATATTTGCCTGATGTACATGTTTTACGTGAAGGACAAATTGGTCGACAAGCGCAATGCCAAATGAAAGCTAGCGATTGGAAACAACTGTGGGATTCAGAAACTCTAGTCGCTGGCATGAAACAGTTGTCTATTTTTCATGAACTCCTTATTGGAGTGAAATATTGATCAATCATTTGTTAGACTCGATGCATATTTTTAAGAATGTGGGAGAGATTCTTTGGAAGACTTTGATCAGAAAGAAAGAAAGCAAAGCACAAAGGAGGGACTTAGAAGAGCGAGATCATATGCGAGAGTTGTGGGCAATTACTAAGCCCAATGGAACAGTATCGTTACCAAGAGCTCCTTGGGTGCTTCACATGATGGAAGAGTAACAAGTGAAGAAAACAATTTCAGAGTTTCGGATACCTACTAGATGCATGAGGTGTCTAAAGATTGCTTTCACACCAAAGGGCAATCTTGGAGGGCTCAAGTCTCATCATTGGTATAACTTTTTACATTTTGTGTTCTCTGTAGCCTTAAAAGATTGTCTTTCGGAGGATGTACGAAGAACCATTTATAAAATTAGTTCTTTAGTACGGTGGATCTCTTCTAAAGAGATAAATAGAGATAGCATAGAGAGTGCGAAACTCAATGCTATCGAGGCTATTTGTATGGTAGAGAAATACTTTCCCACAAGTATTCTCACTATTCAGCTTCATTTACTGGTTCATGTGGTAGATGAAGTTGCAATAGCAAGAACTGTCCATAGTTGATGGATGTTCTTCTTAGATCCCTTTATGAAGACATTAAAAGGGTTTGTTCAACAGAGAGCACGTTCAGAGGGTAGCATGGCAGAGGGATGGCTTGTACAAGAGTCTCTTGTATTCATAACTGAGTTTCTAAATATGTCGGATCCCTAACTGCCTCGCTTATGGAGCAATGGTGAAGATGTTCGTCTCGTAGGCGATGAACCACAAGGTAAAGGATTGCAAAGAAAAATGGATGCAGCTTTCAGAGAGAAGGCAATGAAGTTTTGCATAGTTAACTATGAGCCTATGTAGAAGTGGTTAGAAAAGTATGAGCCTGCCAAGGAGACCAATGCAAAAGAAAGAGCTCAGTTTCGAAGGAATCATTCCACTCGATTTGTGCCTCTTCCAGAAAGTCTTCGACCTCTTCCACCTTTTCCAACGAGCAGATGACTAGATACAGCGGTTGCACAAGCAAAGGGAGCAACTGAAGATATCTCTAAAGAAGAAGAAGAACTCGCAAAGGGATGTGATTGGAAGTATACTAAATACGGTGCACTATGGTCTCATGGATGACACTTTCGGATCGCACGAATTCATAAAAATAAATCTACTTTTGATAGTGGGGTGATGATGAACTTTTTGCATAAAAGTAGAGCAAGTGCAAGAGATGATAATACTCAAGAAGGCCATCTAGATTATTGTGGTGTGATTCAAGATATCTTGAAACTATCTTTTAGGAAGTTTGATTACATTGTTTTTTATGTGAAATGGTTCAAAGTAGTCACCTCTGGAAGAAATGCAACACTAAGGCGGGATAAAAGCAGTTTTCTTCAAGTTGACCCCACAAAATTATGGACAGATGAAAAAGATACATTTGTACTTCCCAAACATTGTGAGCAAGTTGTTTTTATACCAGATTCAGAAGAACCGGAGTGGCTATTTGTTTTACAAGTCGCCCCACATAGTAGATAAATTTGTGAGAACATAGATGTAGAAGAAAGTCCATCTGTAGTGGACTTCAAGATTCATTTGATAGTCGAGGAGGAAGAGATCATTGTTCGAGAAGTAGAGTTCATTGAAGAAGACGAAATACAGGATGAAACAATAGATGATGATCAGGAAGAAACTAGCATAGCAAGTGATTTATAAGTCATCAATATAGAGATAGATATTCTCGGTGCATCAAATCTCTAGGAGGATGCTAGACTAGAGGAGTTTTGAATCAAACACTTGTACGTACTAATTTTTGTTTTTTTTTGCTAGGTTTTTTTTGTACAGTACCATTTCTCTATATTACCTTTATAATCATATGCTAATTATTTGAGTTCTTTTGTTACAGAGCACGATGGGAGACAGTCCTCCAATCACTCCACATTCCATGGCAGAGGAGCACTTCTTAGATCTCATCTCTCAGGTACCTCCCGTGTATATGGCCGCTGCATCACAGTATTGGATCGCTCATGGTAGCACTCCCCTCGGCCTCACTCCTAGAAGCCTCACTCCTGTCAGCCTCACTCCCACCGGTGTCACTCCTACTGGTGTCACTCCTATTGGCATCACTCCTCTGGGTGGTGCTACTCCAGTTGGAGGTATGTCTCCTAGCTTTATGACTCCACCACGGCCATCTTTTTAGCCATCCCCTATTGGCTCTAGTAGTAGACATGTGCGTTCGACACCTCATCGCGATATAGGTTTTGGCCCGTCTCATAGGTTGAGGTCATGCTCTAGAGCAGGAGGTTCTAGGAGTAGATCTACAGGTAGGTCTGGAGGAGGCGGCTATTGTGGAGGTAGTGCAACGGACGTTGTGTTGCCCGCTTCTACTCCTAGGATGAGTACCTCAGGTGTAGGTATGCCACGTGGTACACCACGTGGAACACCATGTACACCTTGGGGTGCTCATGACCATGATGACTCCAAGGTGTAAAGTATCCGAGATGGAGCTCTGGTGATGGATGTGGCTAAAAAAGCAATGCATGCACGTATACAAAAGCTTTTCTCCATACAATTTGGACACTCTATCATGTTGAAATGGAGTGAACAATATAAAGATCGGAAGAATTATATCACACAGATGATTTATCAGGAGTTTCGACCAGCCTATGGGCAGCCTCTTGTTAGTTCAGAGTGGATTTAGCACATCGCACGTGAAGTTATGTCCCATCGACGATCCAAGGCTCGTGATGCTTTTAGAGCAGGCTTACCAAAGCCTGTATGGCTAGATGCTAAGGAGTGCGATATGATTCATGATGAGTAGCAGCAGACTCTTGACCGATATCGCCAGCAACGAGATGCCATAGCCACACATTTAGATAGAGTTTGACCGTCACATTTGGGCAGTGGCGGATATGACACGATGCATCACGAGTCTGTAAGTACCATTTGGTTTATTGAATTTTTTTGTGTTAATCTTCTCATGTATGTTCCTCTAATGTTTTGTATATTTGTTGCAAGAGTTGGCAATGGGTCGTCCTCCAACATGAACGGAGGAGGCGTATGGATATCAGCATGGATTGACTGCACTAGTGGAGGACTTGGAGGGACACAGTGCACTCATTTCATGGGAGCATTTGCGATGAGGTTATGAATTTATAAACTTGGTTTTTACTTGTTGTTCGTAAATCTCGTGTGAATTTATCTCATTTCATGAATGTTCTTTGTTGCGGGACTGTTGATATGTGTCACTCTAGCACAATGGCAAGTACCAACGTGAGGGAATATAGCTCATAAATGTCAATCTGTGGAGATGGGAGGACCGGTATGAAGACCATGAGCAAGTGATGGCACAAGTGCATGAGTGAGAGCACACAAGCATGCACACACACACACATGCGCACAAGGTAAGAGAAAAGAGTGGAACAATGGAAGGACTTCGATTACAAAAGAAATCTCTTACAAATCTCAAATCTACAACAAGCTAACTTCAAAAATGAGCTCTCCAACCCTTTTTATAGTTTTTTGAGTGGTTTTGGCCCTCTCCAGACCTAGTGTTTGGCCTAGTTAAAAATTAGGTTCTAGGGCTTATTTGGGGGCTCAAACGGAATCTAAAAATTATGAAAATTGGTAGATGGATAGTTATTATACTCCTCAAGCTCGAGAACTCTCGGCTTGAACAAAATGGAGTTTCAAAAACAAAAAATGGTATTTACAATGGTTATTAGTGATAAAAATCACTATTTTTATAGGCATTTCTTCTGAAAAATTGACACGTGCTTCTTAGAGCTCCCTACTTGCTCCTTCTTCTTGTGTGTCCACTTCCTTGATGCACTTCCATGCTTTGTCCTTGACCTTGAGCTTCAACACTCCCCCCCTCTTGAGTCTGTCATCCCTGACAGACCCTTGTTGTAGTGGTCGTTCTATGTAGTACGTTGAGAGGTAGTGTCCTTCATGTATCAACAAGAACAGTCCATCTTCCCAATGTAGCCTGGTCTGTTGTTGGGTTCTTCAGTTTTCCACTACTAGCCTATTCGAGAGTTATGCCCAATGTATGTACTTCTTCCTTGGATTTGAGTTGGAGGGTATACTTCTTGGCTTTCTAAGGTTGTTAGTTGCTCAAAAGAGGTTATCGATGTTGATCTTGAGCAGCTATCTACTTTGAATTGCTTCCTCGGTACTGACGTTGTACCCTGGATATCTTATGGTGCAAGAAGCTGGGTCTTGAGCTCAGTGCTCAAGGGTATGCCAACAAAGAGGTTTCCTAATTGATCATGGTTATAGCATCATTGAAGCATACATTTCTTAACATGGTGAAAGGTCCGTCGATCTTCATCTCTTCATGTTGTACTTCCATCATGGTGATTGACCATTGGCTTGTCTTTCTTGTTGATGGATGTTTGTTCTGATGGTTCACTTTATGAGATTCTTCAGGCGCACAGTCTTGTATCTCCTTTTTTTTGGTTGCTATGGGGATGGCATAAAACAAGAAGAAAGAGGTTAGTATCAATAAAATATTGGCAAGTGTGTCTCATGTGCCTGGGATTTCTCAATGGTGTGTATGCATGGCCGTGTAATGTGGCCCTATGTTGATGCATACTTTGGAAGTGCATGATCTCAATGGTGCAAAAGACAAGGTTATGCCAAAGGCACATGGTTTTGGTACATTGACGCTTTTCAATGTTCTTGTAGATGTTGATACAGCCTTTGTTGGAGGTATCCACTGGATGTCAAAAGGACAACTGATTTTAGAAACCCATTTCAGAAAAGTGTTGGGCTACGTACAAGTCCTTGTTGACTTCTTCATCTTTGGTTGGTTGCCTAAATTTTGTATCTGGAGTGGTTCGTTCTTTGGTGTTGTGGATGCTATTGGTCCCTTAGGCTTCCAAACCCATATCCTTGATGATTGTCATCTTACTTTTTCCAAAGGGTTGAGTTTATCTTCTTTTGATCTCTGTGCTCTATTCTTGCCCTTTTCTCTCCTTGGCTTCTTTATTGAGACCTTTTGCATGTAGGAGAGCATAGGTTGTTGTGTATCTAAGAGCTTCTTAGGTACCCACATCTGTAATCGCCCTTGTTGAGCCGCAACTAATTTCTTAGGAACCCAAATTGTTGGTGTAATTCACAAGCCTACACATTTGGCTTGATGGATACATTAAAGTCCATACACATGTGAAGAAGCATAGGAACTATTGCTAGTGGTTAATTACCACTTTATCCCTTTGTAAAAGTGAAACTGACTTGGAATCTTTGTAAACACCTACCAAAATGATTCGTGGAAAAAAGGTAGTTTTTTTATTGAAGAAATATCTCCTAGGATAAAGGAGCTTAATCATAGGGAGCCAAAAGTTTGAATTTGAATTCAAATTTTTTACTCACTCTCTATAAAAGTAGTCATGAAAAAGTCACGGTTAGAACTCATCACTCCCGAGCTTCTCATTACTGATTCTGAGTGTGTGTGAGGCCTACACTCTAGCCCACACCTATCTACACCATTAGGCAATAACACTCATGCCAATGGTATTTTATACAAGTGTTCATTTATACATACATTCTCATTGTTCATTTCTGAGTTCTCTGTCATACTACTTGAAAGTCTGTCAACTTGTGGAGTGCATATCTCAGTCATTTCGCCACCAAATTCAAAGATCTAAAGCTTTTTGGATTTAGCTTGAAGTTATCTACATGCTATCGAAATTTGAAGAAATTCTATTCAGCCATTTCAGAGAAAAGCTCGACGAGGTGATCACTGGTCATAGTTTGCTACAGTCCTAAAAAATGGGGGGTAAAGGTTTACTTGCTAAATTGATTTCTCTTAGCCTAGTTTATCTTTTTACACCATTCCACTTGGAATAGTTAGCTTACTAAGCTAGATACCTCTAAAAGGAATTTTTTCAATTCCTACTGTGCTGGGCATACTGAGCAAAAGATCTAGCAGGTGTCAAGACATAAATAGAAGGTTTTCTTGAGATTGTGAGTTTCAAAGTTATCTGTTTTGGTTCAATCATTACACATATCATTTCCAAAGTATATAGACCATTTTATGGTGTCATTGGAAAGCTAAGGAGGTCCACTTATCAACTTTGAAGCTCTCAAGGGCTGGTACAAAGCAGGATTTGGCAGTACCTACTCAATCTTCTAGAGTGTCCATCCATGTTTCCCAACAGTGGTATCAGAGCAAACTAAGGTAAAATGGGAGATGGTTTTCCTTCATTTATTGATAAATTGGACAGGAAAAACTATCAGGCATGGTCTCTAAGGATGAAGACCTATCTACAAGGAAGGAGTCTTTATGGGTACATCTCAAGAGATGAGGAATTGCCCTCATTCAAGACAAGAGGATTGCCAACCAAGGAAGAACATGAAAAGCTCAACACATGGTGTGCAAAGGATGCATTGGCAAGGTCTTATTTACTCAACTCCAATTCTGATTTTCTTTTGCCACACATTAGGAACTGTAAGACATCCCAAGAGACTTGGGAAACCTTGTCATCTTATTTTTCCTCCAACACAAGGGCTAGGAAAAATCAATTGTGGATTGAATTCACCACATTAAGGAAGCAACCTAAGCAAGCTTTCTCAGAGTTTGTGACCAAGATTAAAGATGTAGTAGATCAGTTAGCAAGCATAGGAGAAGAGATTGAAGAAGAGCAGATTGTAAGGCAAGTGATCAATGGGATCAAAGCTGATGACAAATGGGAAAGCTTCACCACTGCCATGGACCTTTACATGGACATGCAGATTCCAAATCTTACAACCCTCATGGGACAATTGTTCACTCATGAAGCCAAGCTCAACAAGAATGGAGATACATCCATAGGTAATAACTCTTCTACCCTATATACAGATAAAAAGTCTAAAGATAAAGGCAAAAGCAAGAAGGTGGAAGATGAAGGCTCTACCTCCCAAGCCAACTATGCAGGGAGAGGTAGATCATCAAGAGGAAGGGGCAGAGGAGGTAAGCAAGGTAGGGGGAGATCCTTTAACTCCTCACCATGCAACATTTGCGGTTTATCAAATCATACTACAGATGAGTGTTTCAAGAATTACAAAAATCAGAGAGGAAGAGGATATCAAAGATGTGGGTACTGTTGATATATTTAGGTAGTGATGTGTGTGAACACTTTAGGACCGCCGGAGCACTTTTTTCCCTCTTTTAGGAGGTTTTTTTCCCCCGGCTTGTATATACGCCTATTGCCCTAATGGGCTACTTATCTTTGTACATTCTCTAGTAATACATTCAGTCTTGTGTGTTGTGCTCCAAGCTTCTTCTTCTTCTTTGTGCTGTTTGTGTGCTTCCGCAGACGTCTAACTCCAACACTTGGTATCAGAGCAAGTTTTCGCTTCTTCTAGGGCGCCGTCGACACTCCTTCGTTTGCAGTCTCAGATTCGCACGAAATTTGGTGAGCATACTCAGGGTGTTTGCGAGATCAAAACATCTTCGCTTTGTGGTGCCGAAATCGCGATCTGAGCTCGTTTCGGCCTCCGAATGCACTATCGTAGTGCTTGTGCAGGCTATTTCGTCCTTTTGTGCCAAATGTATATACCAGTTTCTGTTCGCCAGTTTAAGCATCTCAAAGTCTTCTACAGGTCTAGCAGAACTCGTCTAGGCAGTTCCGTTCAACTTTTTGAGATACAGCCAATTTTCTGCATCAAGGTATTTTAGTCACCAGCCATAGCTGAAAGAAGTGATGTATTCTGTATTTGGCTGTTGAGGATAAGTTGGATGGTACCAACTACCGATTATGGGCTTATATGATGCGACATGTATTGGTTGCAAAAGGACTGTGGAACATTGTGCAGGGTGTTGAAAGACATTCTGTTACACCTGCGACTACAGGTACTACAAATACAAGTGCTGGAGGTGTTGGAGATGATGAAGATGGTGTCGAAGATGATATTGTGCAGATTCCTGTTCGTGCTGCTGTTTCTGTTGCACCTACTATAGAGCAGATTTGTTGGGATGGCAGAGATGCCCAGGCACATGCATTGATAGCTTTGTCTGTCAAACGTGCCATTATTCCTCACATACGCTCTTGCAAAACAGCTGGGGATGCTTGGGATACACTTACCACATTATATCAAGCTAGGAATGAGGCTCATGTTGCTTATCTCCGAAAACAGTTGGAGAGTGAGCACATGAATGAAGGTGATTCTATGGACAGTTTCCTAACAAAGATCAAAGATTTGAAGGAATAATTGATTTCTGCTGATGAGGTTATACCAGATAGCTCACTTGTGCAGACCGTTTTGAATGGTCTTCCTGACTCATATCAGAGTTTTGCTTCTACTCTTCAGTTGATGATGAAAGGCAATCTGAATGCCTTATCATTTGAGGAGTTAGTCTCTGTTCTGTTGCAGGAAGATCAGTCCAGGCAGAACAGGTCCATTATGCGAGCTGCAGATCAAGCTTTCCTGGCTAGTCAGAAGGGCAAAGGAAAATGGAGCTCTTCTACTAGTAAGCAGAAATCTGCAAATGCTGCACATTCAAAGAACCAAGACAAAGATGAGAAAAAATCAGAAAAGCAGAAATTGTTTTGTAAGTACTGTAAAGGCAATGATCATATCATAAAGAACTGTCCAAAACCGGCTGCTAAAGAGGCAAAGAAGAAAGAGGCTGGAATGGTTGTTGCAGAGGCCTCTACACCAAAAACAGAGTCTGCAAATCTTGTGCAGGAAGAAGAATGGGCGTTTACTACTGTCTGCAGTTTTGACCCATCTTCTCATGAGCAGTGCATGTCTGCAGTAGACTCAGATGTTTGGTACTTTGACAGTGGGGCGACCAAACATATTACCTCGCAGCGTAGTTTCTTCTCTTCACTCGATCCTGTCCCTACAGGGAATACTGTCACATGCGCCAATAACTCCTCTTATCCTGTTATGGGAGTTGGTCAGATCATTTTGACTACTGCTGATGGTAGTTCTTTCACTTTGTCAGATGCTTTATTTGTGCTAGGGATCAAAAAGAATCTGTTATCAGTTTCTGCATTAGCCAAGATTGGCTTGGTTGTGAAATTCGTTGATGACAGGTGTAACATCCATGATCTCTCAAATGGCGATGTGATTATTGCTTCTGGCATTTTATGTCGTGGGCTGTATAAGCTCATAGACTATGAAAGATCTATGAATGATTCGGCATGTGCAGTTCATGATTCTCAGGCTATGTCAGATGCAAAGCTTTGGCATGCACGCTTTGGTCATCTGAATTTTGCTAGTTTGTTACGCCTGTAGAAATCTGAAATGGTGTCCTCTTTGCCCAAACTTGAGGCACCTGGAAAACATGTTTGTGAAGGCTGTATTTTGGGCAAAATGCAGCGTTCTTCCTTTCCAAAAGATGGTTCAGTTCCAGCTACGCAGAAATCGCAGCTTGTACATAGTGATGTCTATGATCCTATGCAGACACCCTCTTTTGGAAATTACCTTTACTTCGTGACTTTCATTGATGATTTTTCCAGGCATGCATGGGTATATCCACTCAAAGCAAAGCCCGAAGTGTTCATGTGCTTCAAACAGTTTTTGGTTTTGGGTGAAAATCTATCAGCATGTAAAATGGGCACCCTCCGTTCTGATCGAGGGGGGGAATATATGTCTTCAGATTTTAATGCATTTTTGGTTGAACGTGGGATAAAACACCAGTGTACAGTGTCGTATACACCTCAACAGAATGGAGTTGCTAAACGGAAGAACAGGTCTCTCATGGAGATGGCGAGGTGTATGGTCAAGAGTCAAGCTTTACCTCATAGTTTCTGGCTTGAGGCTGTCATGTGTGCAGCATATGTACTGAACAGGTATCCCACTAAAGCGTTGCAATCTATCACTCCATATGAGGCTTGGCATGACCACAAGCCATCTGTTGCTCATCTGCATGTTTTTGGTTGTTTGGCATATGCATTAGTGCCTGAACATCGCAGAAAATTGGATGATAAGGCACTAAAATGTATTTTTGTTGGGTACAGTTCTGAAAGTAAAGGCTATCGTCTGTATCATCCACAGACTAAACACATTCTGGTTAGCCGTGATGTTGTCTTTGTGGAAGATGCTATTCAGCCATTGTTTTCATGTACTAAGGAGACATCTGTTAGCTCCAAAGACATGTATGATACTTTGATGCCTCTTTTTATAGGTGGACAGTCTAGTGCTGGTCCTAATGAGGCAACTTCTCAGCCTTTGCAGGTTTCATATGATGATGCAGATCATTCCATTTCTGATGCAGATTTACATGATGCACTTGCTGATGAGAGAGCTGATATTGAGCAGGCAAAAACTATGCCAAAATGGCTGGTGCAGACTTTGCGTGATAGCAAATTAGATGCACCTTTGTCATATCGTACTCGTTCAGGCTCTCATAGTGCCTCCTTTGCATCAGATTGCTATGCTATGACTGCATCTAGTCTCTGTGATGAGAATGAGCCTGTTTCTTTTGATGAAGCACAGAATTCAGAAAATTGGATGGCTGCTATGCAATCTGAATATGATGCTATAATGAAGAATGGTACACGGTCTTTATGTGACTTGCCTCCTGGCAAGAAGGCCATTGGCACTAAGTGGGTATACAAGCTCAAGCGTAAACCTGATGGTACAGTTGACAGGTATAAGGCTAGGCTTGTTGCAAAGGGTTATGCGCAGGAAAGAGTCATTGATTTTGATGAGACCTTTGCACCTACATGCCGTATGACTACTGTTCGGAGCATTTGTGCACTTGCAGCCCATCATGGTTGGAATGTACATCAGTTGGACATTAAAACAGCATTTCTGAATGGTGACTTGCATGAGGAAGTGTATGTTTTTCAGCCCTGTGGCTTTGTGCAGAAAGGGCATGAAAACCAGGTGTGCCGGTTAAAGAAGGCATTATATGGTTTAAAGCAAGCACCACGTGCTTGGTATGAGAAGATACATGCCTATCTGATTGCACATGGTTTTGAGAATAGTCCAACTAAAAGCACCTTATATGTTAAGCGTGTTAATGATGTGCTTCTTATCATTGTTGCTCTATGTAGACGACATGTTGCTCACTGGTCCTATTGAGAAGCATATTGCTGATTTCAAGGCTGATTTGCATGTCTCATTTGAGATGTCTGATTTGGGGCATTTGCATCACTATTTGGGCATTCAGTTTATGCAAGTTGATGGTGGAATGGCTTTGTGTCAAACGAAATATATTGACACATTATTGCATCGTTTTGGCCTTGAAGACTGTAAGCCTATTGCCTTTCCTATGGAGATAGGTTTACGATTGAGTCTTCATGATGCTGGAGATGCATTTGATGCGGTTCTCTATCAGCTGTCTCACAGATGAGAAGGTTTATGCATTGCCCAAGAGTCACGCATTGGAAGGCGGTTAAGCGCATCTTTCGCTACTTGAGTGGTACTCGGCTACTTGGGTTGTTTTATCCCAAGGGGGGATCACTACCGCCAGATTTGCATGCTTTTTCTGACTCAGATTGGGCTGGTTGCTATGACACTCGTGTGTCCACCAGTGGCTTTTGCTTCATGCTTGGTAGCTCATATATATCTTGGTTGAGCAAGAAGCAGCCTACTGTGGCCACTTCCAGTTGTGAGGCTGAGTATAGGGCAGCTTTCACAACGATTGTTGAGTGTGTGTGGCTTAGATGCCTTACGGCTGATTTGGGTGTTGGCCAATCTTCTGCCACCACCATCTTCACTGACAGTCAGAGCGCATTGGCAGTTGCGAGGAACCCTGTGTTCCATGCTCGCACTAAGCACATTGAGGTGCATTATCAATATGTCAGGGAGAGGTTCTCTGCAGGGGAGATCAGCTTGGCGTATGTGCCCACGCAGGAGAACATTGCAGACCTTTTCACGAAGGCTCTGCCTAGGGAGAAGTTTGAAGCTTTCCGCAAAAGCTTTGGGCTTACTTCCTTTTGTGGAGTGATTTCCACATAGCTTGGCACTTCCTTATACATGAGTGCCAGCTCCTTGTTCACCGCATCACTCCCAGGGGGGATTTGTTGATATATTTAGGTAGTGATGTGTGTGAACACTCTAGGACCGCCGGGGCACTTTTTTTCCCTCTTTAGGAGGTTTTTTTCCCCCGGCTTGTATATACGCCTATTGCCCTAATGGGCTACTTATCTTTGTACATTCTCTAGTAATACATTCAGTCTTGTGTGTTGTGCTCCAAGCTTCTTCTTCTTCCTTGTGCTGTTCGCGTGCTTCCGTAGACGTCTAACTCCAACAGATACTCACAGTCAAGAGGTAGATTCAACCATCACCAAGGCTACAACAACAACTACAACAACAATTACAACAACAATTACAATGGCAACTACCAAGGAGGATTCAAATCCAGAAAGGACTACAACAATTATAGAGAGGAGCAAGATGACTCTCTTCTGATCATGAATATGACTTCAAAACTAGGTACTAATGATGACCACCTATTCTACATTGACTGAGGATGCTCAAATCATGTGGCTAGAAATGTAGCACTGCTCTCTGATCTTGAGGAACCAAAAGGTAAGCACCAAGTACAAACAGGTGATGACACCAAGCACTCAGTAGTTAAAGTTGGAAATGTTAAGACTTGTGATGGAAATCAGAACTTGTTGAGTAGGGTACTTTATGTACCAACCATTACCAAAAATTTGATGAGAGTTGGACAGATTGTGGAGAAAGGTTTGTAGGTTAGATTCAACCAATTTGGAGCATTTGTGGAGGATCCTAAGCAGGGGTCCAAGAGGATTGCTAAAGGAGAAAAATCAGGTAGACTTTTCACTTTCGAGCTAGAAGACACAAAGAATATTGCACTATACAGTTATAAAGATCAAACACTTTCAGAGCTTGAGATTTGGCACAAAAGATTAGGGCATGTAGGAGAAAGAACCTTGAAACAGATATGGAAGGATCGATGTATTATTGGAATACCCAATGTTTCCAAACAACACATGATATATAAATGCAGTGCTTGTCAATTTGGGAAGTCTCACAGGTTACCCTTCTCAAGGAAAGGCTACATGCATGAAGACTACCTAGAGCTTGTCCATACAGATGTATGGGGACCAAGCAAAGAACCCTCAATCTTAGGATCAAGGTACTATGTATCTTTTATTAATGATTATAGCAAGTGGACTGTATTGTACTTCATGAAGCACAAGGATGAGGTGTTTAATTGCTTTAAAAAATATCTTGCACTAGTTGAAAATCAGACAGGAAAGAACTTGAAGAGACTAAGGTCAGATGGAGGAGGTGAATACTTCTCCAATGAGTTTGAAGACTTCTTGCAGGACAAAGGCATCAAAATAGAAGCCACCACAAGGTACACTCCTGAACAGAATGGGGTAGCTGAGAGAAGAAATAGGTTGATTGTTGAAACAGCTAGGTCTATGTTGAATGAAAAAAAGTTACCTAACTATCTATGGGCAGAGAGTATTTCTACTGCCACTTACCTCATAAATAGGTTACCATCTAAGTCCCTTGATGGGATGACACCCTATGAAGCATGGCATGGGAAGAGACCCTCACTTGACCATTGCAGGATATTTGGATGTGTAGCATATGTACACATTCCTTCTCAGATAAGAGGTAAGCTAGATTTAGAGGCTGAAAAGTGCATCTTTATTGGATATGACCTAAATAAAAAAGGTTACAGGTTTTATAACCCTTCCAATAAGGGATTCATGGTTAGTAGAGATGTTGTCTTTGATGAAAATGATTCGTGGTATCAGAATGAATGCAGGAAGTTTAAACTACCCTATGACTTAAAAGAGGAGTTTCCAAGTCTTGCAAAGGAGGAACCTACTCAGAATGAAGACTCAACTTCAGATGATGAAGATGTTATCAATCCTGAAGAGTTCAAGGCAAGGAAGTCCAAGGGCAAAGTCAAGATGAAGAAGCTTGAAGACATACCTGAATCTTCAAATCAGTAAATCAGAAGATCACAAAGAGACAGCAAAAAACCTATCACATATGGGTATGATACATCTCTTGTTACTAAGCACTCTGTTTGTCTTCCCAAAGGTTTGTCAATTGAAGAACTAGGATCATATGAAGAAGCCATAACCAAGATAGAATGGAAAGAGGCTATGGATGAAGAGATTGAAGCACTCAAGGAAAGTGACACATGGGAGCTAGTACCAAAGAAGGACTCCATGAAGGTAATAGGATCCAGATGGATCTATAAATTCAAAAGAAATTTTGATGGCTCAATTAACAGGTATAAAGCCAGATTGGTAGCCAAAGGGTTTGCACAAACCCAAGGCATTGACTATGAAGACACATTCTCTCCTATGGCCAAGATGCCAACAATCAGAGTGTTGGTAAGTGTGGCTGCATCAAAAAATTGGAACATGTATCAATTGGATGTCAAGAATGCCTTCTTGAATGGATGGATTTCAAAGGAGGTATATATGTCACAACCTCCTGGCTATGAGGACCCTAAGAAGGTAACATATGTTTGCAAATTGAAAAAGGCTTTATATGGATTGAAGCAGGCACCTAGGGCATGGAATTATACGTTAACTACATACCTCCAAGACGAAGGTTTTGTCATGAGCAAGGCAGATACTTCTCTATTCATCAAGAGAAGTAATTCATAGGTAATATACCTATGTATTTATGTTGATGATATCATACTTATAGGCTAATGCCACACAAGAAGCCATATGGATAAAGCTTCTGTATACAGTATTGGGCTTGTATACTAGGTCACCAATAATCTTTGGAGATAATACAAGCTCACTTCACCTTGCAGCTAATTCTATCTACCATGCTAGGACCAAACACATAGAGGTTCATTACCATTATGTGAGAGAGAAATTGCTAAACAAAGACATTCAACTAACCTATGTATCAACCAATATGCAATGTGTAGATTTGTTGACTAAAGCTTTGGATGGAACCAAACTTTGCAGGTTCAAAGCAATAATTGGATTGCAGGATATACATGAAGAATGATGGATAAAGACCAAGCCAAAATGTTTGGCTTGAGGGGGAGCTGCTGGTGTAATTCACAAGCCTACACATTTGGCTTGATGGATACATTAAAGTCCATACACATGTGAAGAAGCATAGGAACTATTGCTAGTGGTTAATTACCACTTTATCCCTCTGTAAAAGTCAAATTGACTTGGAATCTTTGTAAACACCTACCAAAATGATTCGTGGAAAAAAGGTAGTTTTTTTATTGAAGAAATATCTCCTAGGATATAGGATCTTAATCATAGGTAGCCAAAAGTTTGACTTTGAATTCAAATTTTTACTCACTCTCTATAAAAGTAGTCATGAAAAAGTCGCGATTAGAACTCATCACTCCCGAGCTTCTCATTACTGATTCTAAGTGTGTGCGAGGCCTACACTCTAGCGCACACCTATATACACCATTAGGCAATAACACTCATGCCAATGGTATTGTATACAAGTGTTCATTAATACATACATTCTCATTGTTCATTTCTGAGTTCTCTGTCATACTACTTGAAAGTCTGTCAACTTGTGGAGTGCATATCTCAGTCATTTCTCTACCAAATGCAAAGATGTAAAGCTTGTTGGATTCATCTTGAAGTTGTCTACATGCTGTCAAAATTTGTAGAGATTCTATTCAGCCATTTCAGAGAAAAGCTCAACGAGGTGATCACTGGTCATAGTCTGCTACAATCCTAAAAAATCGGGGGTAAAGGTTTACTTGCGAAATTGATTTCGCTTAGCATAGTTTATGTTTTTACATCATTCCACTTGGAATAGTTAGATTACTAAGCTAATTAGATACTTCTAAAAGAAATTTTGTCAATTCCTACTGTGCTGGTCATACTGAGCAAAAGATCCAGCAGGTGTCAAGACATAAATAGAATGTTTTCTTGAGATTGTGAGTTTCAAAGTTATCTGTTTTGGTTCAATCATTACACATATCATTTCCAAAGTACATAGACCATTTTATGGTGTCATTGGAAAGATAAAGAGGTCCACTTATCAACTCTCAAGCTCTCAAGGGCTGGTACAAATCAGGATTTGGCAGTACCTACTAATCTTTTGGAGTGTCCATCCATCTTTCCCAACACAAATTTTGTGGAGACCTTGTAGGTGAGCTAGTCATGATTGTTTCATTCTTTTTTTTGCATGGTTGGCTTGCCTTGGTGGGAAGTGTGTTGGAAAGACGGGTAGTTGCTCTCCTTTTCTTACCTAGATTTGCTTCATGCCCGAAACTACTTCCTTCTTGAAGGCTCTTTGTCTATTTGATATATCGATTGTCTTGTACTGTTTCGCTTGCCTCTATGGTTGAACTACTATGGGTGCTTTACTCCTCAAAGAAGAAGGAAGGTCTGTGTGCCTTTGCAACTGTTCTTCCATGATTGAGTCCTTCTGGATCATCGAGATTTTGACACATTCAACATCTTGTTCATGAAGATGAAGCTTAGAGGAACTAAGAGACTGTGTGGTGCCATGATCTGTGAGTAGGCAATTATCTAATTCTAATGTAATGCATTGTTCATGTACCCAAACTTGAAGAAGTTGATTTCTTACGTTAAAGTTGACTACGTGGTCATAAATCCAATCGTTACCCAAGACAAGTGGCTCGGTAAGGTCCTCATCATGACAAACTAGCATTTTGACATTCATTGGGACATCTTGAAGGTAGATGGGAAGTTCCACCTCACCCAAACAAGAGGTTTCCACACCTCCCAAACCTATGAGATAGGCTTCTATGGGCTTGATGTTCAGTTGTAGGTCTTGGCAGTTTGAAAGTGTAACTGCACTAGTTGTTGCACCTGAGTCAACCAAGGCTCTCACAGTCCTTACACTTCATCCTCGTCCTACCTCTACGGTCACAAAGGGACGTCGATCGATTATGTGAGGAGTAATTATGCCTAATTTTTGGCACATGTCCATGTGATATTTTGGGGCTTTTGGGTTGACAACTAGGCCTAGTTGTCTTAACTTATTTTGCCTTATGCACTCTCTAGCCTCTGCGTGTGCTTCTTCTCTAACCCTTAACTCCTCTTCTTTTCGCTTCATAGTAGTGTTGAGTCTTATGAGCATATTCTCTGTAAGAGGTTCTTGATATAACTCGAGTCAACAACCACTTATATAGTTTGGCAAGATATCACCTTCTAAAGTGGCCAATTGAACCGCACCACTAGTGGAGATTCTATTAATGATCATGGGTCCATATCCTCGTTTCTCCAATTTGTCGGCAAGTTGCTTTAGTGTATAAACTAGCACCAAATCTCCTTCTTTCAATCCTTTATCCTTTACATGAGCATCGAAGTATGCCTTTTCCTGTTTCTTTGCAGCATAAATCCCTGTTGCTACTCGTAGCCTCGTCTCACCTAAATGTTCTAGATCAAAGATCCTAGAGGACAATTCATGTCCATTCCACTCATGCTCTTGTGCTACTTTTAATGCTGGAATCAGGGAGTCCGATGGTAGCACAACATTCTGTCTGAAGACCATCTGAAATGGGGTAGCATTGAGTACTGTTTTGTAAGCAACTCGGTAAGCCCAAACAACATGATGAAGTTGTTTGTCCCAATCACAGCGTTTATTATTTACAAGTTTTGTCAATACATTACATAGGATCTTATTCGTGCTCTCAGCTTTTCCGTTAGCTTGTCGATGATAGGGGGCAGACTTCTTATGTATAACCAAGAATTCTTGGAGAAGGTTTTCAATGACTTCATTCAAGAAGTGTGTGCCTCTATCGCTTACTAACTCTATTGGTAGTCCATATCTAGTAAACACATTTTCTAATAAGAACTTAGCCGTCGTTTGAGCATCATTCTTAGTTATGGCTTTTACTTCTACCCACTTTATCAGGTAATCTATAGCTACAATAATGTACTCTGCATGGGAGTTTCTAGCAGGGGGGTTAGTAGGACCTACAAAATCTATACCCACTTTGAGAACGCACGTTCTCCCATCATTGGTCTCAAAGGGATCTCATCTTTTCTAATCGGATATTGTGCACGTTGGCATTTGTCACATTTATGCACATAGGTATGTGCATCCATATGAAGAGTGGGCCACCAAAGTCCTGAGAATGGAATAGTCTTAATTACTCGATCACGCCCAAAGTGTCCACCTGCAACACCGCTATGTGCAGTTTCTAAGATTTTCAAGTAGTTTGATTCATGAATGCACAATCTTAGATAACCATCTTTTCCTCTTCGGTATAGGTTGTCTCCTAGTAATGCGTAGTCTTGAGCCTCTTGTTCCAAACTTCGTTTCCCTACGAGACTAACCTCATTGGATAATATTCTCGATCTCATGAATTCTACCAATGGAGCACTCCAATCTAGAATTAATGACACGTGATAAAGGGTAGCATGCTCCACTAGGAGTCTCATTTGACACATTGGACAATTCTTAATCCACTCATTTATTTCTTTGTCCATACTAGGCCAATACACTCCTAAATGTTTTAGATTTTGCAATGTTTGTTGTTTAGAATAGTGATTTCCTAGCAATCCTTCATGGGCTTGTTGCAACCAACTGCTATGTTCATCATCCTCGACACAACAAGCTAATACACCCTCTGTATCTTGTTTGTACATGCTTCCGTCCCATATGTGATATTTTTGTGCTTTTACAATTTCGTCTTTCTTTGTTTTTACGTTCTTATTTGCAGGCCCTTTATTTGCCCATTCAAGAAAAACTTCTAAATTGAACAAATAAGCTTCAGGTAGTTCATCAGACACTCCTTGCGGTGGGTCTCCTAAAGTGATGTGAGAAAGATGGTCCGCCCTAAGGTGGGTCCTACCTTTCTTGACAACAACTTCAAAGTCGTATCCCATTAGTAAGAGGAACCATCTTACTAAATGGCCTTGACCAAATATAGTAAAGCTTGATGATCAGTGAAAAACTTGAACTTATTGGCCAATAGATAGTGTCTAAACTTCTTCACGGCATATACCATGCCTAAGCCTTCTCTTTTCGTTGTCGTATAGTTTTGTTCAGCCGCATTTAATTTCCTATTAGCATATGCTATTAGAAAATCTAGGTTTCCTTCACTCGTGGGTTGTGCTAGCACACAGCGAATTCCATGATTGGATGCATCTACATGGACATGGAATGGTTTATTCCAATCAAGAGTGGTCAGTATTGGTGTTGAGCACAAATTTCTCTTTAGCTCATTGAAGGAATTCTCGCATTCATCGTTCCCCTCAAAATTTGTCAGCAAGGCATAGAGAGGTTTTGCTATGATCGCATACATGTGGATAAACCTACGATAATATCCACAATGGCCCATAAAGGCTTGAACCTCTTTAACGTTCCTTGGCCTCGACAACTATGCAATGGCTTTTACTTTGTCCACATCTGTGGATATTCCGTTCTTAGAAACAATATGACCTAAGATCTTACCTTGATGTACTATGAACACACACTTTTCTAGGTTAAGACACACTCGATATTCTCTACACTTGTTGAAGATCTGTCTGAGTTCAAAGATGTGGTATCTTCTTTCTTGGGAATGAGCGCATAAATCATCCACATATACGTCTAAGCTCTTTCGCAAGAACTCTTTGAAGACATGACACATGAGCCTTTGAAATGTTGCAGGTGCATTGGTGAGCCCAAATGGCATCATACAAAATGCAAAGATTCCCCATTCTGTGGCAAAAGCTATTTTGTGTTGATCTTCTAGGACAATGGCTACTTGGTTATAACCTCAAAATCCATCAAGGAAGCTATAAACTTCCTTGCCTGCAACACACTCTAATAAATGTTTGGTGATTGGAAGCGGATAACTATCTCGAATCGTAGAAGCATTAACGTTTTTAAGGTTAATGCACACTTGCAACTTTCCATTCTTCTTGGGCACCACTACAATGGGGGACACCCATTCAGTATGCTCAATCTCATAGATAAATCCAGCTTCAATCAACCTATCAATTTCTTCTTTTATTTTAGCAGCATAAGTCTCATTATATGTGTAGGGCTTTTGTTTGGTGGGCTTGGCATCAACGGTCATGGGGATCGTATGAGAACAAATTTTTGGATCTACTCTGTTCAAATCTCTATAGTGCCATGCAAACATGTTCCTATATTCCCTTAATAGAGCTACAAGCTCTGCTTCTTCTTTTGCACTTATGTCGTCTCCTATGGATGTACATCGCTCTTCGTTCCCTTCAATAGTTACCACAATCTTTTTAGTTTTTTCTTTATTATCATATGAATCTCCTACGATGGCCTTTCTCTTAGGCATTCGTACCAAAATTTTTCGAAATTTTCTGGTACCTCGAACAATGATTCCTCCTCTTCTTGTTTCACTGCTTTTCTTTTCTTTTTCTTTTGATCTCCTTCACTTCCATCCTTTGAATTTACAGTTTTAATACTTGTGAGAGGTTCTTCTTCTTTTTGGGTTAACACTCCTATGTCTTCTAAATAGTGCTCCTCTGAGTCAAAGTAAGTATCCATCACAATGGATTCTAGATCATTGTCATTCTCTTCTTCTTCTATGACCTCACTAGGATCACACTCTTTCAACAAGGGCTCACACATGAACACGGAAATATCATAACCCTCCTCATTACAATGAGGTTTCCATTGTTCTTCATTGACTGCAATGTCCATGGTAGCTAAGATTTTTGCCCAGCCATAAGGCCCAAATTCGTCATCCGAAAAGATCATCAGTGTATAGGCTGGGTCTTTCACTGGTCTATCTTCTTGAGAAGTTCCTTCTTCTCTCGCTTTTAGGCATCTTTCCTCTTCCTCTACGACCTTGCACATCCACAAGTGACTATCTTCATGCAGCCATGATGGATCAGGTGAACTTCCAGAATGCACAGAGATAGAATCTTCTTTTGCTTTGTGGATAGGATTCCATTGTAGGGGTGATACATCTTTGAAGGTGTAATCCTTCAAGTTGACCTTGGTGGTGACCCCTAAGTGCTATAAGTACAGGGATTTGGTTCCTCTATCCTATACTATTTTCAATTGTCGTATACGAAGGGTCTTCCTAGGATCATCTCGTAGATATTATTTTTTTCAAAGTCATATATAGCAAATGTGTGTTCAAACTCGACACCACAGGTGGTTAGAGTTATCCCTTCTAGCAATCCTAGAGGTCTTTCAAAATGACCACCTGCCATTTGAAGCTTCATTCTAGTTGGTCTTAATGTGGGTTTACCCCATCACTTCCACAAGGAGGTGGTCGCAATAGCAACACTAGCACCTGAATCTATGATTGCTTTGGTTGTGTAACCTTGGTAGATGATCATAAGATAAGTATTACCTTCTTCACCTTTGCTCATGTCTCCTATTTTATCGAGAGGTATCTCTAGAACTTTTTTCTTAGAGCCTCTTTTGGCATATTGGAATCAAGTTCTGGAACTTGTTCCTTCACATGATTCCATAGCTCACGTTTTTCTTTGAGCAACTCTTCTACCGTGAGATGAGATTGAACATTAGTGTTCTTCACGACGTCAGTGTTTCTTGGAACCATTGAATCTTCATTTCTTACCAACATTGTGGGAGCTTTGATATGAAGAGATTCAGATTCCCAAGGACCTGTGAATTGTGGCAACTCTTGTAAAGAATTAGATTCAAAATCTAATCTCTCATCTTCTTGTTGCTCCACTTGGTCTCCATAGATAGACGGAATGTCTTGGGGAAATTGATCATGAAGGTCATCAATTTCAGGAATAGGAGGGGGATTACCCTTCTCTTTGGCCCATTTCTCCTCTTGTATTTTCCACAAGAACTCTTGAGAATACTATTGAATTGAAAGAGGTGCTCCCACATCTATGAAATCAGGAATATAAGCTTTCATTGGTGGAGGTTTTTTTCTTTCAACAACTGGTTGAGCTCGTGGAGGTAAAGAGACCTGGGGCTTGTTTACCAACAGCTCTAGTCTTTCTAGTAAGCCCTAAAAATGCAAATATGGCTTGACAGAGTTTGTCTGATTGAACGATTCACTGATCTCGAGCATAGCGTGAGCTAGCTCTACCATTTTCATGCACATTTTTGTGCGTTCAATCTCTAAATATGCTCTTAGTTAACTCTTGTCCATGTTTGGAGCTATTGGCCCTTCTTGAAGTCGAGCCTGGTAAGCCTTGAACATCATGTCCAAGCCTTCTGGGGTTGGATCTGCAAGAACAGACCTTGATTGTGGTTTATTTACAATGGCTGGTGGGGTGGACTGAGGTGGCGTCGATGGAGTCTCGGCATGTGAGGGGCTTTGAGATGCAATGTCTTCTATTTTTGTTTTTGTGTCTTTCAAGATTTCTTCTATTTTATATAACTTTCTATTCCACTTGCGATTAGATTTCTCTCTGGTATCCTTCCATGTTCTTGTTTTCCTCTTACTCAACCCTCCTGATTAGCTTGACTCGGATTGTTCAGTTGGTTTTCCTTGTTGTACAGCTTGTGCCCTAGTAACTGCCTGTAGAGGAGCCACATTATTGCTACTTGAACTTGAATCCTCCACTAAGCCTACCACATTAATGGGTGTAACCTTGGGTTTGCTAGAGGGATTCCTGGGACACTCTCTCGAAAGATGTTCCTTGCCGCACTCAGGACAAAAGCCTTGTATTGTGATGTTTTGTCCTTGTCTCAGAGTGAGTGAATGGGGACATTCACGAATGAAATGGTCACCCTGATATCTAAAACATGGTCCTCTAGGGGTTTGTGGTCTTACTTGTCTTAATTGAGGCCTCGGGTTAGGATTCGTGTACATGACATTGGAGTATTCTAGCTCCCAATTTTGTTCCATACGTGGTGCCTCATATTGATACGAATAAGTCTCACTATGCTTAGGTGACTTTGTGTAATAACCATGTGGACTATCGGGCATGGGAGTAGTGTGAACTAAGAGCATGAGAGTCATTTTCTGAGACAAAAGGGGTCACCGACACCAATGCTCTATTAGGGTTTTCCTCTACCACTGCATACTTAACTGGAATCACATTGGCAGGAGCTAGTGGTTGGTTTCCTAGGATTGGTTGTGGCTTGTATGGTGCTTGATATTGCTATTGGTATTGAGGTTGATATTGTTGTTGTGGCCTATAATATGGCTATTGGTACTGGTTTTGATACCTACCTTGTTGGTAAGGTTGCTGATACGTTTGTCTAACAGCCAGCCTATTGTATGGACAATCTTGAGTCGTATGGTTCGTGTATTTTCTTTCAATAGTGCAATATGGAGCGTTAGAGTTTCCTTGGGGTTGAGCCATCATTGGGCAGACATTAGCCATGTGATCTCCCCTGCATGTACAACATCGCTTCAATGGGGTGACCCTTGGTGGTTGTCTATTTTGAACCCCTAGCTTCTTGGCAACTTGCTCAGCTATCTCATATATCTCAGTGGGGTTTCTTGAGGTATGACTAGAAGAACTGTCAGAATCCTTGTAGAGTTTGGACAATCCTAACTCCTCACCCAAGTTTTCTTCTATGTCAATACACATTCGCACACACTCTTCTATGGATCTAGGATCTTTCAAGTACACATATGATCTTAACTTGGTGCTTAATAAGCCATCTAGAAATAAAGCCACTTGTTTAGCTGGTGTGGGTAGCTCTGGAATAGGGCATCCTTCTAAGTACTATCTGAACCGTCTTCTTGCAAGTCGCACTATTTCTTGAGGTGTCTACTTGAGGCTATGGATCAAGGATGATGTATTATGCCAGATACTACTGTTGGAAAATTCTACAATGAATTCCTCTAGCAGCTGACCTATTTTTCTATACTTGCGGCTGTTTAGAGGTTGAACCCAAGCTAAAGTAGTACCCTTAAGAGTCAAACCCAATGCCTCAAACTAGGTGAACAAGTCCTCAAATTGCTCAGCTCTTAACACTTGTTTGAACTCGGCCACATGATCATAAGGGTCTAGGAACCCATCAAAATAGTTCTTCATTGCCTTGACCACTTGAGATGGTCTAAGAGTTCTTGGGTGTTCTTGGGGTCTAGGCAATGGAAAATCATGTTCATCTCTTTGATGCCTATGAGCTCTATGTCTCTCCCTTTCAGTTCTTTCACATTCATGTCCTGATCGATCCCTACCCACAGTCTGTGCAAAGCTTACCTCAAGTCTCTCTCTAGTTCTTTCCCTCTGGGTTTCATGAGCCTTGGATGATCCTGCTCCTTGGAGACCATGGGAAGCACTAGATCTTGGTGGAGGGAAAATTGATTCACCTTGCCTAGTGTATGCATGCCTATCTTGCTATGTTACCAAGAATAGTTTCTCTGAGGTGTGATCTAGATAAACAACTTTCCCTGGTGTCTCCGGATCCTCAAACTCATAGATGGTGACTATTTGGCTAGATTGATCTGGCTTGAATCTCCAAAAGCATTCCTCCATTTCTCTATTCACGAATATTTCTATGCTTTTGTTGTCTTGGGGAATCCACTCACGAGTGATTACTCTAGTCAAAACTGACTTATCTCTAAGAGTCTTGGGTTCTCGTCCTAGGTCCCCTTGCTCTAGGTCTCCTAGCTCATTCGCGAGAATGATGTTTCCAAACTCATATGACCTGTTTGGTAAGTTGGTAACCACATACATGGTTCCTTCCTTATCAATGTCTGACCCCTCTTCGAACTTGACCACTGGATGTTCAAGTCCAAAGGGTTGATCTAGATTTTTGAGTTGGACCACTCATCATCTTAGGCCATCCTCATAGATGCATGCACCTGATTGGTTGGTCTTGATATACTCCAATTGTGTTTTATAGGGGTCTTCTGGTGTCTGTAAATAGGCAGTGCCTGAGGTATGTGTGGGTCTTTCCATGCTAAAAGACATGTCTGAATCACCTGTGTTGGAACTTAGCGTGTAGGGATACCCACTTAGTTGTTGTGCCCAAGACCTAGTTGTATGGTTGACACAAGCCTCAAATGATCTAATGCTTTGTCTATCCTTGCCTAAGTGTCTGCCAGATCTCAGGTTCATAAGCCTTGTCTTCTAGTCCCAAGGTTCTCTTATATTGCTCAAAATCCTTTGGAACTCCTTGGTTTCCTAGTTCCCCTGAGGGTCAAGTTCAAAATGCTATATCTAATAATTCATGTATTACTTATGCCAACTCCACATGAGCTTTCCAACAAACCCAAAATCACAGCAAACGGATTTCGTTTGAGAAAGTTATGCCAATTCAAGGTTCTAGGGGTTAAAATAGGGAAACAGGATCTCTCTAGGAGTACCACAGAAAAGGCGATACGATACCAGATTTTGCATGATATGTGATACCACTATAGATGATACGATACCACCAAGGCGATACCAATGTCCATGATACGATACTGCCATTTGGACGACATGATACCAGGATAGCTAACGATATGATACTTGATTGACTCACGATACGATACTAGTGAATTCTTGAGACGATCGATACCAATCTATAGACGATAAAATACCACTCCAACCACGATACAATACTGCTCGTGCTACGTGATACGATACCACAAGGTGCACGATATGATACCAGATAAGAGACGATACGATACTAAGTGCACGATATGATACCAATCATGCATGCGATACGATACCACTCAGTCAAGGATATGATACCTTGATCAAGATGATAGGATACCACTTCACCTCGCGATATGATACCGAAACTAGAGGCAATACGATACCAACTTGGCCGACGATACGATACTGCTCGATCGATGATACGATACTGCTCGATCGATGATAGGATACCGGGACCGACATGATATAATACCATCGAGTCGACTGCAATCGTGATACGAGCACTTGATGATACGATACCAGAATGGTATCATGATATCTCAAGTGGGTGTGCACGATACGATACCTCAACAAGTATAGCGATACACGGGAGTTCTGGTATCGCGATACCAAAACTCAATGTGACACGATACTTGGAGTTTTTGAGGTCCAAATTCAAATTTTTTTTGCAAATATGTGTACCTTATAGTCTCCTTATCAGTCCTATATGCATGTAGGTGCAAGATCACACTTCGAACTTGCGATATTCCACTCACGATACCAGATGCAGGTCTTCTCACTCTGCTATACTGTCGCCTAGATTTTGGTGTTTTTGAGAGTTTTTCAAGAGTGCTTCTTCAACGTTTTAGCTCTAAACAACCTCTACGCTTCTTGCTCGCAGCCAAAGGTGAAGAAGGAGATGAATATACAATCAAACATGAAGAAAATCTAAGAAGATGAAGGTGGGGGAAATGGTGGTGATGGTGAAGATGGAGATGAAGAAAAACTCAAAAATTGAACTGAAAATGTTGATTTTTTTACCTTCCAACATTGCTACTGTACGTCTTACCATCACATGCTCCTCCTCCAAGCTCTCTCCTTGGCAACGCCATCAAATTTGGTGTCACTCTAGCACAATGGCAAGTACCAACGTGAGGAGATTCACGTCATAAATGTCAATCCGTGGGGACGTGAGGACCGATATGAAGACCGTGAGCAAGTAAAAGCACACAAGCATGCACACACATACACACACACGCGCACAAGGTAAGAGCAAAGAGTGGAACAATGGAAGGACTTTGATTACAAAAGAAATCTCTTACAAAGCTCAAATCTACAACAAAGTAACCTCAAAAATGAGCTCTCCAGCCCTTTTTATAGTTTTTGAGTGATTTTGGCCTTATCTAGACCTAGTGTGTGGCCAAGTTAAAAATTAGGTTCCAAGGCTTATTTGGGGGCTCAAACGGAGTCTAAAAATTATGAAAATTGGTAGGATGATAGTTCTGATACTCCTAAAAAAAATGAAAAATGGTATTTACAATGGTTTTTAGTGAAAAAATCCACTATTTTTATAGGGATTTCTTTTGAAAATTTGACAAGTGCTTCTTGGAGCTCTGTACCTGCTCCTTCTTGTGTGTCCACTTCCTTGATGTGCTTCCATGCTTTGTCCTTGACCTTGTGCTTCAACAATATGGAACATTCTTTGCATGTGTATGGCAATGGCACACCAAAATTTTGTATTTGATTTTTATATGGCAATGCAATGCTTTACCACATTTTGTAAAAGCGTCATATATGAGAGTGGTTTGCCACACTCTTTTACATGCTTCATTTATGAAATATATAACTCTTCTTGTACATGGTTCATGGTTCATGGTTCATTCTGATTATCTCTTTTGTGTCCAATAATATTGTGTTTTATGAAATCATATTTCAGTTGACATTAGAGTACACATCACATGTACTCGTTTTTTTTGGGCAGAGTGTATTGTCTTTTGCTAAGCAACATCATAGTAATGTTGTTGTAGCAAAAGACAACACACTCTGCCGAAAAAATATTTTACAGATATGGTCATCGGTATAAGCGACAGTACTCCCAGTAATGCCATCGGAATAAGCATCGGTACACCTAGCGGGCCCCGGTATATGCGACAGTACACCACTAGAGGCATTGGTATGGGCGTCGATAATACTGACGTTTATACCGATGGTTATACTGACGCTCATACCAATGGTTACACCGACGCCTATACCGGTGCTTTAATTCCGATGCGCATGCTCACACCTACACCGACGTCGGGGAAAAAATTTGCCCGTTCATTTCCCTCGGTAATAACCTCGGTATACGGCCAATCCATTGTAGTGCTTGTCAAGGGAAAAGGAGGGACATAGTTTTGTATGCTAAGTTTTGTTTTTGCTATGTGTACATTCAATACTTGTTTATCATACTTCTTATTATATTTGTATTGAATCATCATAAAAGCATAAGAAAATTCAAACATATATGTATTGAAAAGTAATTGACCTTCTCATTATATTTGTATTGAATCATCATAAAAGCATAAAAAAAGTCAAACATATATGTATTGAAAAGTAATTGACCTTAGCTTCTCAAGCTCTTGCATGCATTTATGCATTAAAACGAATGAACCATTGTACATTCATCTCGACAAGGGATACTTTCAATGCACAATCTAAAGTCCTAAGATTTCTTTGTGCACACTTTAAGTTTCCTTTTTATTAAAGACATTTACAAATGCATGAAGGCATCGTATTTTTATGATTTAAGAAAAAGGAAACACATGTAGTATGATTGTGCAAATTAAAGGGACACAAGAGCATGGAATGCATGATCATGTCAGTATTCATTCAGAGATTGCATGAATCGAGATTGCATGAATCATTCATGCATTTTCAAGACTGCATGCATATGCATTAAAATGCATTAAAGCGAACTTAAATAGATAGTTCAGTTATATATGGGAGAAAGAAAATTGGGCAAGAAGCGAAGAAGCGCTATTTGCGAATTCGTGCTAGCTATGTTTTGCAAGAAAAACACCTCCAGATTTCTTCTATTGATACGCATATATCCACAAAAAATTAATGTGAAGACTACATTATCTGATGAATGTCTTAATCTGTAAGTAGGTGATGCAAAACTCTACTAGAAAGAGATCGCGCAAGAAGTGTTCGTATAGATTCCTTTGCCATGTCAATGGTAAGGCGGAGAAGCATATTTGAAGTGGAAGGCTTCCAACTATATCTAATGTCTTCAATGATTTAGAGTATGTCTTTGGAAAAAATCTTTTCAACGAACAAATATGATGGTGGCCCAAACTAACGTATACATGAAATAGTAAGCACCCAAAAATTTCTAATAACGTTTTTCTTACGAAAGCTTCTTCATAATCATATGGGCCCGACGTTATGTATACAATAAAGTTTACCTACAGATGGTTCCACAGGAATTTTTTATGAGACATCCTAAGTAGAATGGCACTTCAAAACGGTTCAAGAGTCTCAATGATACAAAGCTCTTATTTGGATCCATCAAAGAAAATGATGGAAATAGAATAGAAGCAGTTGAACTTAATTCAATGAAAGCTTGCTTTCACCTACAGAAATGGTGCAAAATACGCAAATATACCATGAAACTTTGAAACATCCCCTACTCTAGAAGAGTTTCCAAGTTATTATAAGGCTTCACTCATTCAAGAAATTTATGTCTCAAGAAGAAAACCAAGAAAATTCTTCTTTTGGAGATGAAATATTTCCAAATAGAGGAACTTATAAATTCTTAAGGTACAAACATGAAATGGAAAGATGTACCTTTATAATTTCCTAAAAAAGTCATATTCTCATGCTTCTCTTAGACTTGAACCTAAAGCCACCTCTCCTAACACAAATAGACATAAATTTGTATTTTTTTGGAACATGATAATTCATAGGCATTCCGAATGATAAACTAGGAGTTCACAAAGATGTTATGAAACGTGGCCGTTGAGATCAAGCATAAGAAGCTTGATTCTTCAATCCTTCAAAATTCTTGCGATTGAATCATTGATTTAAACCTCTTTAGCTTGACTCCATCGAATGCCTTTATCATCATATGTGCACATTATTGATGAGTTCACAGATATGATAATTGAATCTCCTTTCTTGTAATCTTTTCCCTAACATAATGAAAATGCACTTCTATGTATTTACTCCTCACATGAGAGATTGGGCTAGTAGCAAGATGAAATGAAGTGGTATTATACCCAAAGACATGAACATGGGATGACTTAAGACCTAATTCAAATTGCAACATTTTAATACACATTCCCTTCTATGTTGCATTTGCAAGTCCTCTATATTCTACCTTATTTGATGAGAGTGCAATAGTGGGTTACTTTCTTAAAGAACATGAAATAAATTTCGTTCTTACAAAGGTGATTCATCCCAATCTACATCAGAGAAGAACTTGATGTCTATATCAAATGTGTAAGAATATTACAAACCATTATTGATATTTCCTTACAGACATTTGAAGATCCTTTTGGTTTTTTCCATGTGAGGTTTCCTTGGATTATGCATCAGCTGGCTTAAGACACTTACTCCATAAAAAATGTCCAGATTGGTTAATGTAGCAGAATTCAAACTATCAACTAGACTTTGATAACTAGTTACATCTTCAATGTGCTCACCTTCATGAGCACTTAACTTCAAGTTTATCTCCATAGGAGAAATTACAGCCTTTGAATTCTCCATTTTGAATTTAACAAGCATGTCTTTGATGAATTTCCTTTGAGTAAGGTACATACCTTTTCCTTTATGTACTACTTCCAATCCTACAAATTATGTGATTAGACCTAGATCATTGATTTTGAATTCTTCTTTCATCTCAAGCTTGCTATTCCTAATTTCTTTAGCATCATTACCCCTAATTATGATATCATACACATATACACATAGGTATATGACTTTAGATTGACTCCTCTTAATGAAGAGAGAAGTATCTTCTTTGCTCACATTGAATCCTATATTTGAAAAAAGGTGTCTAGTCTCTGATTCCAAGCCAAGGGACTTGCTTCAAACCATACAAAGATTTGTTTTGACGTGCATATATATTTAGGACATGATGAGTCTTCCAAAATAGTGGATTGAGCCATGTATACCTCCTCAGATATTCGTCATTAAAAAAACCATTTTTTACATACATTTTGTAAGTCTTCCAATTCTTGGAAGCTACAAAACTCATGGGCACTCTAATGGTTGGAATCATTGCAACAAGTGAAAGAGTTTCTTCATAATAAATACATTGTGTTTGTGGACACCCTTTGGCCACAATTCTTGCTTTGTACCTATTTATAGAGTCATCATAATTTTTCTTGACCTTGTATATCCATCTTGAAACTATGATCCTCATAGATGGAGTCTTGGACCAATTCCCAAGTTTGATTTTCTTGTAAAGCATCTATCTCTTCCTCCATGAGATCCATCCATTCAAGCTTCTTCTTTGCTTCCTTATATGATGAGGGCTCCTCTGAGTTTCAGTCATGTGCTAGATATATAGAATGTTTAGTAAGCAATGAGGTATCATAGTCATACATTTCTAACTTTCTCTTTTCTCTAGTTGACCTTTTAATTGATTTTTGAGAGCACTCTACCAAATTCATCAACTCTTGCACTCTAGCTTTTCCCTTAGAGTTCCAAGAATTGACTTCTCTTCTTGGATTCTTATGATCATCTTTTGAATAACTTGATGCTTCAATGTATGCTCATTCCTTTTTGATAGAGTTGGAAAGTCCTCTTTTGGGTCATAAGGTAGTTTGATCCTCATGCAAACATCTTCACACCATGATTTTTTTTCATCAAACACAACATATCTACTTACAATGAAAACTTTGTTGTTTGGATTGTACAACCTATAACATGTCTGATTAAGGTCATAGCCAATGAAGATGCATTTCTCTACCTTTGGGTCTAATCTATGAGGGTATGTCTACATATACTATGCACCCAAAGATCCTCCAATGATCAAGACTAGGTCTTCTTTCATTCCATGCCTCATATGGAGTCATTCCATCTAAGGCCTTTGATGGAGGTCTATTCACCAAATAGGTAGTTGTTGATAGTTCCTCTACCCATTACTTTTACAGTTTCTTTTCATTTAGCATCGACCTTGTAGCCTCCACAATGGTCCTATTTCTGCTCTTTGCCACTGCATTTTTCTTAAGATTGTATCTAGTGGTGACTTCCCTTTTGACCTCTCTCTCTCTCTATCTCTTGCAAATGAGAATCAAAGTCATGGGAGAAGTATTCTCCCTCTCCATCTGACCTTAGTCTCTTTAGAATTTTTCTTGTTTGGTTCTCCACAAGAGGTAAATAATTTTTAAAAACATGAAAACACTTCATCTTTATGCTCATGAAATACAAGATAGTTCATTTGCTACAATCATCTATGGATGACACATAATAAGTTGATGTAGAGATTGAAGGCTCCTTTCTTCGTCTCCAAACATCTAAGTGGATAAACCCCAATAGTTCTCCATATATGTAGACTTAGTTGGTGAAGGGTTGCATGTGTGACTTACCAAATTGAAAAGTTGTACATTCATGTTTCATGTGTTGTTTTGCTATATTTGCTAGACCAAGTTGCTGGGAAAGATGGATGGATGCTCCAAGAGACTAAGTAGGTATTGCTAAAACCTGCTTTATACGAGCCCTCTTTTGCTTCAGACTTGATAAGTAGACCTCCTTAGCTTTCCAATGACACCATAAAATGCCCTATGTACTTTGGAAATGATGTGCGCAATGATTGAACCAAAATAGATGAAACTCACAAACTCCAGAAAACCTTCTATTTATGTCTTGACACCTGCTCGATATTTTGCTCAGTATGACCAGCACAATAGAAATTGGAAAAATTCCTTTTAGGGGTATCTAATTAGCTTATTAAGCTAACTATTCCAAGTGGAATGATGTAAAATGATAAACTATACTAAGAGAAATCAATTAGCAAGTCTAGCTATACCCCCGATTTTTTAGGACTGTAGCAGTCATTGACTAGTGATCACCTCGACACAGATTTCTTTGAAATGGCTGAATAGAATCTCTTGAAACTTTAGGAGCATATAGATAACTTCAAGCTTAATCCAACAAGCTTTGAATCACTGAAATGTGATGAAGAATTGACTGAGATATGCACTCCACAAGTTGACAGAGTTTTGAGTAGTATGACAGAGAACTCAGAAATGAACAATGTGAATGTATGTATTAATGAACACTTGTATACGAATCCATTGGCATGAAAATCATTGCCTAATGGTGTAGATAGGTGTGGGCTAGAGTGTAGGCCTCACACACACTCAGAATCACTGATGAGAGTCTCCATATTGGTTGAATCTAACCTGCAAACCGTTCTCCACAATCTGTCCAACACTCATCAAATTTTTGGTAATGGTTGGTACATAGAGTACCCTACTCAACAAATTCTGATTTCCATCGCAAGTCTTAACATTTCCAACTTTAACTACTCAATGCTTGGTGTCATCACCTGTTTGGACTTGATGCTTACCTTTTGGTTCCTCAAGATCAGAGAGTAGTGCTACATTGCAAGCCACATGATTTGAGCACCCTGAGTCAATGTAGAATAGGTGGTCATCAGTTGTACCTGATTTTGAAGTCATGTTCATGATCAGAAGAGAGTCATCCTGCTCCTCTGTGTAGTTGTTGTAGTCCTTTCTAGATTTGAATCCTCCTTGGTAGTTGCCATTGTAATTATTGTTGTAGTTGTTGTAGTTGTTGTTGTAGCCTTGATGATGGTTGAATCTACCTCTTGACTGTGAGTATCCACCTCTTTGGTATCCTCTTCCTCTCTGATTCTTGTAATTCCTGAAACACTCATCTGTAGTATGATTTGATAAACCACAAATGTTGCATGGTGAGGAGTTATAGGATCTCCCCCTACCTTGCTTACCTCCTCTGCCCCTTCCTCTTGATGATCTACCTCTACCTGCATAGTTGGCTTGGGAGGTAGAGCCTTCATCTTCCACCTTCTTGCTCTTGCCTTTATCTTTAGACTTCTTATCAGTGTATAGGGCAGAAGAGTTATTACCTTTGGAAATATCTCCATTCTTGTTGAGCTTTGCTTCATGAGTAAACAATTGTCCCTTGAGAGTTGTTAGGTCTGGTATTTGCATGTCCATGTAAAGGTCCATAGCAGTGGTGAAGCTTTCCCATTTGTCATCAACCTTGATCCCATTGATCACTTTCCTTACAATATGCTCTTCTTCAATCTCTTCTCCTATGCTTGCTAACTGATCTGCTACATCTTTAATCTTGGTTACAAATTCTGAAACAGCTTGCTTAGGTTGCTTCCTTAATGTTGTGAATTCAATCCACAACTGATTTTTCCTAGCCCATGTGTTGGAGGAAAAATATGATGACAAGGTTTCCCAAGTCTCTTGGGATGTCTTACAATTTCTAATATATGGCAAAAGAAAATCAGAGATGGAGTTGAGTAAATAAGACCTTGCCAATGCATCCTTAGCACACCATGTGTTGAGCTTTTCATGTTCTTCCTTGGTTGGTAATCCTCTTGTTTTGAATGAGGGCAATTCCTCATCTCCTGAGATGTATCCATAGAGACTCGTTCCTTGTAAGTAGGTCTTCATCCTTAGAGACCATGCTTGATAGTTTTTCCTGTCCAATTTATCAATAAATGAAGGAAAACCATCTCCCATTTTACCTTAGTTTTCTTTGATACCACTGTTGGGAAAGATGGATGCCCGAAGAGACTGAGTAGGTACTGCTAAAACCTGCTTTGTACCAGCCCTCTTTTGCTTCAGACTTGATAAGTAGACCTCCTTAGCTTTCCAATGACACCATAAAATGCCCTATGTACTTTGCAAATGATGTGTGCAATGATTGAACCAAAACATATAACTTTGAAACTCACAAACTCAAGAAAACCTTCTATTTATGTCTTGACACCTACTGGGTATTTTGCTCAGTATGACCAGCACAGTAGGAATTGGAAAAATTCCTTTTAGGGGTATCTAACTAGCTTAGTAAGCTAACTATTCCAAGTAGAATGATTTAAAATGATAAACTATACTAAGAGAAATTAATTTATCAAGTTTAGCTATACCCTCGATTGTTTAGGACTGTAGCAGTCATTGACTAGTGATCACCTCGACACAGATCTCTCTGAAATGGCTGAATAGAATCTCTTCAAACTTTAGCAAAGTATAGATAGCTTCAAGCTGAATCCAGCAAGCTTTGAATCACTGCATTTGACGAAGAATTCACCAAGATATGCACTCCACAAGTTGACAGACTTTTGAGTAGTATGACAGAGAACTCAGAAATGAACAATGTGAATGTATGTATTAATGAACACTTGTATACAAATCCATTGGCATGAAAATCATTGCCTAATGGTGTAGATAGGTGTGGGCTAGAGTGTAGGCCTCACACACACACTCAGAATCACTGATGAGAAGCTCGGGAATGATGAGTTCTACCTGCGACTTTTCCATGTCCATTTTTATAAGGAATGAGTAAAAATTTGAATTCAAATTCAAACTTTTGGCTCCCTATGATCAAGCTCCTATATCCTAGGAGATATTCCTTCAATAAAATAGCTAACTTTTTCAAAGAATCCTTTTGGTAGGTGATTACAAAAGATTCCAAGTAAATTTGGCTTTTACAAGGAGACAAAGTGGTAATTAACCACTAGCAATGGTTCCTATGCTTCTTCACATATGTAGGATCTTCAAGATATCTTTCAAGCCAAATGTGTAGGCAATGGTTCCTATGCTCCTTGGTGAAGGGTTGCATGTGTGACTTACCAAATTGACAAGTAGTACATTCATGTTTCACGTGTTGTTTTGCTATGTTTGCTAGACCAAGTGCACAGTGATCCCTACTGATTTGTTTGAGAGATATTTCTCCTACATATGCTAATCTCTCGTGCCGAATTTCCAACTCTCATAGAGTTTGGGTGCCATAATTGAATAAAGCAATGTTCTTGGTGCCTTGGAGTTCAAAGTTGGAAAATCTACTTGATTTTTCTCCTCTTGATATCTTCTTGAATCTTTGATGTGGGCCTTAAACAAATGCTCCATGCTTCATGAATCTCACGTGCAATCCCTTCTCAACATTTTGACCTACATGTATGAGGTTCTTTGTAATAGTAGGCACCTATAGTACGCTACTTAGTAAGTTCATATTACCATCTTGAGTCTTTACATTACCTATCTTCTGATTAGATGCCTTGTGTCATTAGATATTTGGACTTCATGCCTATTCCTTGGGTCTTCCAAGTATTAGAGTAGAGCTACATTTCTTGCCACATGATCTGATCATCATGGGTCTATATAGAGCACATGTTCATCTACCTTACCTTCCGTCATAGTCATGTTTATGAGAAGAAGTGATTCTTCTTGAGCTTCATCATTTGTATAGCTGTTGTAGGTGCTCCTTCCTTTCTATCCACCTTGGTAGTAGTTGTTGTAGGAGTGGTTGTTATATCCATAAGAGTTGTTGAATCTTCCTCTAGAGTTTCCATAACCTCCTCTGTTGTATCCTCTTCCCTTTAGTTCCTTGGGTTCCTCAAATGATTCTTTGTAATATGATTAGTTAGAACACATATGGCACAAATTGATGAGCTTTGAGCTCTATCCTTGCCTTTTCCACCTCCTCTACCTCTTCCTCTTGAGCCTCTACCTCTACCTACAAAGTTAGCTTGAGAGGTTCTACCCTCATCATTGGGATTCTTGCCTTTTTCCTTTCGTATCCTTGCTTTTGTGTTTATCAATATAGAGAGTAGATGATTGATAACCTTTTTGGTTGTCTACATTCTTCATAAGCATTGCCTTATGTGTAAACAATTATCCCATGAGTGTGTTGAAGTTAGGAACTTGCATGTCCATGTAGAGGCCCATAGCTATGGTGAAGGCTTCCCATTTGTCATCAGCTTTGATACCTTGTTCTTGATCCATGAATTCTGGAATGCTTCCAAGCTATTTTGCAATGCCCTTCATCTTGGTGAAAAAATCAATCACACTTTTCTTGGGCATCTTCTTGAGTGTTGTAAACTCCATCCATAACTGATTCTTCATAACCTTCATGCTTGATTAGAAGAATGCTTCAAGAGCATTCCATGTTTCTTGTGATTCCTAACATGAGGAAATAAAAACTCAGAGATAGATTTGGTAATGATATTGCCAAAGCATCCTTTAAGAACCATGCATTCAACCTTTCCTACTCCTCTTGTGTTGGTTGGCTCTTGCTTCTTAGTATTGGCATCATCTCATCTCAAGATATGTAACTGTTGAGAGCAGTATGGGCACCCAAGGACTGACTAGACAAGGAAGCCAGCGGAGAGAGTCAGAGCAAGGTGAAGGATTGAGTAGACAAAGCAGTCGACGCAAATCTGGCAGATAGGCCCTTCAAATTTTTCCAAATCAACATCTTTATAACAGTGATTCTTATCACTAACAATCATTGTAAATACCATTTCATATTTTTGTAGCTCCATTTTGTGCAAGCCAAGGAGTCCTTGAGCTTGAGGAGCCTTAGAAGTACCTACATATCAATTTTTGTATTTGTTAGACTCCGTTTAAGCCCTCAAATTGGCCCTGGAACCTAATTTTTAACTAGGCCGGACACCAGGTCTGGACAGGGCCAAAACCTAGTCAAAAACTATAAATAGAGCTAGAGAGCTCATTTTTGAGGTTAGATTGTAATTGAAATGAACTTGTAAGAGCTTTTTGAAAAGTAATCTAAGAACTCCATTGCTTCTCACTCTTTGTCTTGCCGTGTGTGCGCGTGTGTGTGTATGTGTGTGCATGTTTGTGTGCTTCTCACTCATGCACTTGTGCCTCCACTTGCTCGAGGTCTTCATACCATCCTCACGTCTTCCCGGATTGACATTAAAGGAGGTGCTACTCATCACTGAGCTACACCAAATTTTGGCGCCGTTGCCGGGGATCGAGCTTTGAGGACAAGCGTGTGATGGTAAGACGTAGATTTGGGACGTTGGCGTTGTAGGTAACTTCTTCACTTTTCCTTTGTTTTCTTTTCCTTACCTCATCACCATCATCATCATCACCATCTCCCACCTCCATCTCCATCATCGCAAAAATTTCAGTTTTTTACTATATCCCCTTCCTCCTTTCATTTCCCTCATTTCACTTGTGAGAGAGAGCAAACTGTTGTGTGCTATTTTCTCCATGTTTTTGGAGTTTCTTGTAGGTTTCAGCATCATCATCCCCTCCAGCACGTCGTGCAGGGACGAAAATGTGCAGAACTGTCTCGCAGTCGCCGACTTCTGTCGATCGCGATTGACAGAAATTTTCACCTTTTGGTAAATCTGAGTGCACCACAGTGGACTAGAGACCCTGCACACCACATTTCCACAAAAATTTTTGAAAAATTTGCAAATTCAATCCATCACGATTGACAGCTCTATCCATCGTGATTGACTGCCTATCCGTCGCGATTGATTGCCTGTCCGTCGCAATCGACTGCCTATCCGTCGCGATCGACACCTGTCCGTCGCGATCGACTGCCTGTCCGTCGCAATTGACTGCCTATCCGTCGCGATCGACTCCTGTCCATCACGATTTACTGCCCTGTCCGTCGCGATCGACACCTATCCGTCGCGATCGATTCCTGTCCGTCGCGATCGATTGCCTGTCCGTCGCGATCGACTGCCTGTCCGTCGCGATTGACTGCCTGTCCGTCGCGATCGACACCTGTCCATCGCGATCGATACCCATCCGTCGCGATCGACACTTGTCCGTCGCGATCGACTCCTGTCCATCGCGATTGACTGCCCTGTCCATCGCGATTGACAGCCAATATTAGCCAACTTTTTAGGGTTTTTAATTTGAAGAGTTGGCTAATTTTGGGCATGAACATTTTACTCTAGAGCACATAAGGAGGCCATAGGAAAACAACTTGGGGAAAACCTGTTGCATAGTGATCCTGTTTGAACCCTGTCTTAACCCTAGAACCTTGAACGTTCATAACTTTTTCATACGAAATCCATTTTTTAAGCTCTAGGGCTTGTTGGAATGCATTGATTTTCAGCTAGGGTATTTTGAAGTTGACCATACCCAAGGGGGTTCAAAGTCAGGGGTCTTAAGAATTGTTTTCCTAAAAATCACTATGCAAATTAGTATTTGTGCTACAGGAATGAGAATCATTGGTTCTTTCTTTGGAATTTAAATCTTAAAGCTAACTTTGGAACTCTTACAGATCTATTGAGAGCATCGAAAGGCGTTCTAAGCAAGTGTAAGTGCAAGCTTGGGAACACACTTCCTGGGCATTCAAGGGCAACCAAGCAGGAAACAAAAGGTTGGAAACTTTCAACCCCCTCTGTCAATTCCTAGCTTAGGCTAAGAACGACTAGTGATAGGAGTAAGTCAGGGCAACGATAGGCATGAATCAAGTTGAAGACTACCTATGCACTCAAGTTCAAGATTAAACATAATCTCTTCGTGATGCGATAACCTTAAAGGAAAGAATCTAACGTGGAACGATCAACTTACAGTGCGAAAAATTAACTCAAATATTCCTGACGACGTGATTTCTGACTAGAGCATAAACACGATAATCAACTAAAAAAGAATCAAGTGACTGATACAAAAGAACTCACCAACGAGGTTGTACTTGGGCAAAATTGGGCTATTCAATTAGGCTTATGAACCTTAGATCAGGGCGACATCTAGGGAGAGATAGACAAAGTCTTAGGTCTTCAGAGGCTAGTGTCAACCACACTGCTAGGTCTTGGGCCCAGCAGTTGAGCCACCACTCATACTACCCTAGCTCTGAGACTAGTGAAAGAGATGTCTCAAGGCATGGACCGACCTACGGGAAGTTCAGGAGTGCCATACTTGCACAGGGTAGAAGGCCCGTACAAGACGCAGCTGGAATACCTTAGGACCAACCGATTAGGTGCTAGCATCTATGAGGACGGCCTAGGAAGATCTGTGGTCCAGATTAAAAACCCTGACCAATCCATAGGATTAGAGTGCCCAGCTCTCAAGTTTGAAAACAGGGCGTACTTAGACAAGGAAGGGACAATATACGTGGTCACCAGTCATCCAGATAGGACGGATGAATTTGGGAATGAGATCCCAGGAACGGACTTAGGTGACCTAGAGCAGGGAAGCATGGGTGAAGAACCAAGGACCCCCCGAGGCAAATCTGTTCTCACTAGGATTATCACACCAGAGTGGATTCCCCAAGATAATAAGAGCATAGATCTGCTTCTGAACGGAGGAATTGACGAAGCCTTTTGGAGGTATAAATTTGATCGACCAATTGATATAGGAACAATCATGATCTATGAGTTTAAGGATCCTGATAGCCCAAGCAGAGTGACCTACTTAGATCACGCTTCAGAGAGGATCTTTGTGGTGATAGAAAATGATAGGCATGCTTACACTTGGAAAGGTGAAATTATTTTCCCCCAACCAAGATCAAATGTGTCCTATGGTCACCCTGGAGCGGGAACATCCCAAGCTCATGGAACTCAAAGAGACAGAAGTAGAGATAGGCCAAAAGTAAGCTTTGCCAACACAGGGGGCAGAGAAAGAACGAGGAAGGAAACAAACAGAGTAGAACCTGAGGTACTGAGAGCTCCCAGGAATCAAAGAAATGTGGATGAGTTCCCTCTACCACGACCTAGAGAGCACACAAGGACTCTGAGACCGACTCAGTTAGTCAAGTCCATGAAAAATTACTTCGATGGCACAGGAGACCCATACGATCATGTGGAAGAGTTTAGGCAAGTCTTGAGAGCAGAACAAGTGGAGGACCTATTCACACAATATAATGCCTTTGGTCTAACCCTTAGGAACATAGCCCTCACGTGGTTCCAACCATTGAATGAGAGACAGCTCAGGAGCATAGACCAACTTCTATAGGCTTTCATTATTGAATTCTCTAAGAGTGGCATAAGACATAATACCTCCTCATTGATTCACAGCTTTAAGCAAACCCCTCAAGAAACCGTGAGACTTGCAGGAAGAAGATTTAGGCAATACTTGGAGAGATGCCTTGTCCCTGAGCTACCCACACCAGCTAAGCAAGTGGCTCTATTCTTGGACGGACTGCTAAGTACCAAATTAAGATCATATGTGTACTTGAAGGACCCTAGGACCATAGAAGAGTGTGTACGCATGTGTATTGACATTGAGGATAACCTAGGGGAGGAGTTAGAGCTTTCCAAGATATACAAAGATTCAGATAGTGCCTCTAGCCTCTCTTCCACGCAATCCACATCAATTGAGGAACTTGCAGAGAAGGTAGCTCAAAAACTAGGTGTCTCTAGCAAACAAATTCCGAGATTTGCCCCAGTTAAGCGGTGCTACACTTGTGGAGGCGACCATATGGTGAATGTCTGTCCCATTATGGCTCAACCCCAAGTTAATCCTAGTAGCCAATACTGCACCATAGAACGAAGGTACACCAATCACACCGCGCAAGATTGTCCCTACAATAAGCAAACCGTTAGACAGACGTACCCGCAACCATACCCTCAACAAGGAAGATACCAGAACCAGTACCCACCTCAGCAGTATGTGAGACTTCAACAAACCTACCAACCCTACCAAAACCAACTGAGACCCCAGCCAGTGCTAGCACAGCAACCACCTGCTCCTACTAATGTGATCCCAGTAAAATATGCAGCTGCAGAAGAGAACCTGAATAGAGCTATAGTCCCTGTAACACCATTGCTTTCTGAAAGTGACCCGAGTGGCCATAGCTTTGATTCTACACATGTTGATAGCCCCCAGGCCTACTACATGCAGTCTCCTGAACATGGTGAGTCTTACTATAGTGAAGAGCCAAATGAACCTAGTTGGGAGTTAGATTACACAAACGTCATGTATGCAAACCCCAACCCTAGGCCTCAACCTAGGCAAGTAAGACCCCCATTCCCTAGAGGACCATGCTACAGATGTCAGGGAGATCATCTCATTCGTGATTGTCCCTTGCCTCCACCTACACAACCCCAGTCACTGACCCAGGGCTTTTGCCAAGAGTGTGGAAAGGATCATCTCTTACGAGATTGCCCAAAGAATCCTAGCAATATGCCAAAAATAACTCCCATTAATGTTATTGGGTTAGTTGTAGACTCCGTAGGGAGTGTGACTTCCACTGCACCAGTACAAGTAATCACTAGAGCCCAAGCCTTGCAACAGAACCAAAGCATAGGCCAGGAAAAGAGCCCAGATGTTAGTGAAACAGAGAGCATAACCAAGAAAAAGGACTAGAGCTTGGCGAGATAGTCGCGAAAGAATGAAAAGACAATGGGCAAAAAAGATGAGTGAACTTGAGGAAAGCCTCAGAGAAACAAAAGCCAGGATAACTGAACTCACATCTCAAACTCCCTCTCACACTACCCCACCACCACCATTCCCATCTCCATCTGACCCGCCACCTTCCAACCCACCTCACACAATTCCACCAACCCCAAGAGTAGGATCAGTCCTAGCAGATCCCACTCCCGAGAACCTAAACATGATGCTTAAAGCATATCAGGCCAGAATCCAAGAAGGGCCAAACGTAACTAATCATGAAAAGTGTTACCGTAGAGCGGAACTAGAGCTAGAACGAACCAAAATTTGTGCTAAGATGGTGGAACTGGCTCAGACCATGTTTGAAGCCAGTCGCCTATTTAACATCTCTAGTTCAGCAAAGACAGAGTTGCACTTTGATGGACTGTTAGAAAGAATAGAGAAACTGATTGCACAATCAGAAGAGGAACCCGTCTCTCAACACAAGGACAAGGCAAGTGAAAGAGTAAGCATTCCTGCCCAGGAAGCCTATGTGCCTGAAGCCTATGTGCCTAACTCTACGGAGCCAGATACATCATCTTCTCTGAATCGATTCACACCAGAATTCTTACGAGAGATTCAAGAAGAAAAATGGGCTAAAGAAAGTGAAGTCCCTCCTCCTATTGAACTTGTGGATGATGCACATGACCAATTCCCACAAGACATCCCATCCATTTATGAGGAGCAGGAGAGCACCCAATCTCAGGAAAGATTAGACTTTGAGTCTAACTCTCTACAAGAATTACCCCACTTCACAGGCCCATGGGAAGCTAAGTCTACTTGTATGAGAGCACCCACAGTCATGGTACGGAATGAGGACTCACTCATACCTAGGAACACAGAGGTAGTGAAAAACACTAAAGTACAATGCAACCTCACCTTAGAAGAGCTACTCAAAGTAAGGCCAGAGCTATGGAAACATGTAGCCAAACAAGTACCAGAGATATCAAAACCTCGTTCCCAGGTAGGATCCCAGAGGACAGTGCCCGAAATACCCTTGGATAAGATAGGAGATATGTGTGAAGGTGAAGAAGGGAACACCTATCTTCCCATTACCTACCAGGAGTACACCACCAAGGCAATTTTGGACTCAGGTGCAGGAGTTGCAATTGCCACCACTTCCCTATGGAAGCGTTGGGGCAAGCCAGCACTCAGGCCAACGAGAATGAAATTGCAAATGGCCGATGGTCACATAGAGCGACCCTTAGGCTTGCTAGAAGGAATAACTCTCACTACTTGTGGTGTTGAGTTTGAGCACACTTTCGCCATATGTGACTTTAGCAAGAACCATGCCTATGAGATGATTTTGGGAAGACCATTTATGCGACAGTTGCAAGTGGTACAGGACTGGGGAACCAACTCCTTGTACCTACAACACTTAGGTGTTACGACCAAAGTGAATCTTAAAGATTACTCTCATAGAGATGTCCCTCCTATCCAATGGAATCCCATCCATAGAGCCAAAGATGATACGGAATCTGTGCATTCCATAGGATCAGGATCCTCATGGATGCATGAAGACACCCACTTATGGATGTGCAAAGTGGCAGTAGAAGAGGAGAAAAGAGAAAAGGCCAGAGAAATAGGTGCAAACGAAACACATAGACCCATTCAAGACCCAGCCTATGCACCTGTAGTATTTCCTGATGAAGAATTTGAACCCCATGGCTGGGCAGAAATCTTAGCAACAATGGATGTAGCCATCAACGAAGAACAATGGACACCCCACTGTGATGAGGATGGCTATGACATTTCAGTCTTCTCCATAGAGCCAATTATGGGAGAGGCAGTCTTAGAAGAGTGTGAACCTAACCCTGATGCATTTGAGGATGCGAGTGACTCCGATCTAGAGTCAATCATTATGGACCCACCTTTTGCATCAGATGAAGAATACTTCCATGAAGTAGAATTTCAACCCTAGAGGCATGGAGAGCTTACAAATGATGTAAGATTAGCCACACATGTGACCCCGAAGGAAGAAGGAAAGAAACGAAAGAAGAGAGTAGTCTCACCAGAAGAGGAAGAATCTTTGTTTGAGGTCCCGGAAAATTTTAAGAAGTATGAGATAGACGACAGGAGAGTCATGATAAGAATGCCTAAACGAGAGGCACAATCAGGAGAGGACTATGATAACAAAGAAACCACCAAGAAAATAGTAGTGGCCCTAGAAGAAGGAGAGGAGAGATGCACGTACATAGGCCATGACCTAACAGAGGAAGAAGAGCATGCGTTAATAGCCTTGCTAAGAGAATACAGAGATGTATTCGCTTGGAGTTACAAGGATTTGAAAGGTGTTGACCCTGACATATGCTCACACGCTATCCCCATGACCTCAGATGCCAAACCCTCTAAGCAAAAGCCATATACATATCACGATAATTACGATGCCAAGATCAAAGAGGAGATAGATAGACTGGTTGAAGCTGGATTTATCTATGAAATTGAGCACACTGAGTGGGTATCCCCCATCATAGTGGTGACCAAGAAGAATGGCAAGCTGCGTGTATGCATTAACTTGAAGAAGGTCAATGCAGCCACAATTCGAGATAACTATCCGCTTCCCATCACAGAACATCTCTTAGAAAGAGTAGCAGGCAAGGAAGTGTACAGCTTCCTTGATGGATTTTCGGGCTACAATCAAGTAGCCATAGCTCAAGAAGATCAGCATAAGACGGCTTTTGCCACGGAATGGGGCATTTTTGCCTTTAGAGTAATGCCATTTGGGCTTACCAACGCACCAGCTACCTTCCAGAGGCTGATGTGCCATGTATTTAAAGAGTTCCTGAGGAAGAACTTGGAAGTCTATGTTGATGATCTTTGTGCTCATTCCAACATTAGACAAACTTATATTCCTGAACTCAGACAAATCTTTGACAAATGTAGAGAATATCAAGTCTGCCTGAACCCCGAAAAGTGCGTTTTTATGGTCAGGCAAGGCAAGATTCTAGGACACATAGTGTCAAAGAATGGCATATCCACTGACGAAGAGAAAGTGAGAGCCATAGCAGAGTTACCTAGGCCAAAGAATGTCAAGGAAGTACAAGCTTTCATGGGGCATTGTGGTTATTACCGACAGTTTATACACATGTATGCCATCATAGCAAAGCCCATGTACGGACTTCTGACTAACTTTGAGTGGACTGATGAATGTGAGAATTCCTTCAATGAGCTTAAACGGCGATTATGTTCAGCACCAATCTTAACCACACCAGATTGGAATAAGCCTTTCCATGTTCATGTGGATGCATCCAATTATGCTATTGGGTGTGTACTCGCGCAACCTACTGGTGAAGGTAATATGGATCTTCCAATTGCCTATGCTAGTAGACAATTGAATGCAGCTGAACGAAATTATACAACCACCGAACGAGAAGGATTAGGCATGGTATATGCAGTTAAAAAGTTTAGACATTATTTTCTTGCAAACAAGTTTAAATTTTTTACTGACCACCAAGCATTGTTATATCTCGTGAACAAGCCATGTAATACAGGAAGATTAGTAAGATGGTTTCTCTTGCTAATGGAATATGAATTCGAGGTTGTAGTAAGGAAAGGGAAGACTCACTTGAGAGCGGATCATCTCTCTAGGCTCACATCTGGAGAAGCCCCACAAGGAGTGTCAGATGACCTTCCTGATGCTTACTTGTTTAATTTGGAAGTTGTACCGCAGTGGGCTAAGCCATTGGTACCGGTATTGACATACGGGCCTAACCATCCAGTAATAAACACGCAGGATAGAGAGGTAGTAAAAGCCCAAAAGTATCACATCATGGCAGGAAGTATGTACAAACACACAGATCAAGAGATCTTGGCTTGTTGTGTGGAAGAGGATGAGTACGCTAAATGGTTGCAATTAGCACATGTAGGTGCATTAGAGCAACACTACTCAAAGCAACGAACCCTACAGACACTAAGGAGACTCGGAGTGCATTGGCCTACTATGGAGGCTGATGTCCAAAATTTGTGCAAGGAATGCCCAATCTGTTGCACTAAACCACTTGTGGAACATGCCACTCTTTATCAACTGTCCATAGTGCCAGAGTGGAGTGAACCACTAGTATCCTTCCTGAGGACAAAAACATTCCCTCCAGACATGACTCTGGCTAGGAAAAGGAGTTTAGAACAAGAAGCGCAGGATTACTCACTCATTGGTGATAATCTATACAAACGTGGTAAAGATGGTTACCTGAGACTATGTGTCCATGAAAGTGAATATCTCAAGATCTTGGAAACTGCTCACCAAGGTGTAGCAGGAGGACACTTTGGACCAGATCGGGTGATCAAGGCAATACTATTTGCGGGCTTCTGGTGGCCGACCCTTCACATGGATGCACATACCTATGTGAAACGGTGTGATGTCTGTCAGCGAACTCAGTATCCTATACGCAAAGATGAGATGCCACTAAAACCTATGATGGGTGGACGTGCATTCTCTAAGTGGGGAATAGACTTCGTAGGTCCTATTAATCCCCCAGCTAAGGGTTCCCATGCAGAATATATCATTGTTGCGACAGACTATCTAACAAAGTGGGTGGAGGTAAAAGCCACGACGAAGAACGATGCTCAAACAACTGCTAAATTCTTGTTTGAGAATGTATTCACAAGGTACGGGCTACCTATAGAACTAGTAAGTGATAGAGGCACTCACTTCTTGAACGAAGTGATTGAAAATCTACTCCAAGAATTCTTGGTAGTTCATAAGAAGTCTGCCCCCTACCACCCACAAGCTAATGGACAAGCCGAAAGCACAAACAAGATTCTCTGTAATGTGTTGACCAAGTTAGTGAATAATAAACGCTCTGATTGGGACAAACAGCTACACCATGTTGTTTGGGCATACCGAGTCGCCTACAAAACGGTACTCCAAGCCACTCCCTTTCAGATGGTATTTGGTCAAAATGTAGTGCTACTGTTGGACTTCTTAATACCTACATTGAAAGTGGCACAAGAGCATGAATGGACGGGTCACGAACTCCCCTCAAGACTTTTTGACCTTGAACGATTAGGAGAAACAAGACTGAGAGCGGCTGCAGGGATATATGCAGCTAAGAAACGACAGAAGGCATACTTTGATGCCCACGTTAAGGATAAAGGTTTGAAGGCAGGCGACCTAGTACTAGTATACATGTTGAAACAACATGCAAGGAAACTGGAGAAGAGAGGCTACGGACCCATGATCATTAATAGAATCTCAACGAGTGGGGCGGTACAGCTAGCCACCTTAGAAGGTGATATTCTTCCGAGCTACATAAGCGGATGCAGGGTCAAGCTGTATCAAGAACCTCTCAGAGAGGAAATGCTAAGTTGACTCAATACTGCTAAGAAACGCAAAGAAGAAGAAAAGCGAATTCGAGAAGAAGCCCAAGTAGAAGCCTTAGAGCGCATACGGAGAATGAAATTAAGAAGACAAGGTAGAGAGCAACCTGTGCCAGATGCATATGCAGATCAAGGATATCACGTGGCTATGTGTGAAGTTTCAGGTATCAGCTCCCATAGGATAATTGATCGACGTCCTTTTATGACCTTAGATATAGGACAAGGAAAGGGTGCAAGGACTGTAAGAGCCTTGATTGACTCAGGTGCAGCCACTAGTGCTGTTAAATTGTCTTACTGTCAAAAGTTGAAATTAACCGTCAATCCTATTGAAGCGTATCTCATAGGATTGGGAGGTGTGGAAACCCCTTGCATGGGCGAGGTGGAACTTCCCCTTTATATTCAAGACGAAGTCATGACAGTCAAAGTACTAGTGTGTCAAGATGAGGACCTCACTGAGCCTCTTGTCTTGGGTCAGGACTGGATCTATGATCATGCGGTCAACCTAAACCTAAGAAGTGGACTTCTTCAGGTATGGGTAAATCATAGTCGAATTACAGTTGAATTGGAAAATGAGGCACTCAAGGAACTAGGTAAGGCACGAACTCCTGGTCCTTCCAGGGGTGCACATGAAGTTGACAATGCTATTCTTGTCCAAAAATGTATTATGCAGAAAGAGGATTGTCTCAACAACGGAGTCAAGAATAAAACGGTACTCCCTTCTTTCCCAAAGGCCAAAAGGATGCAGCAGCCAACGACAGATCAAATACAGAAGAAGTAGAACACTACCTATACTAGAGGCCAAAAAAAGGAGCAAAGCAGATTGTTTCAGCCGATGAAACAAGTATGGAGGCGAAAAGGCGAACACCCTGTTCGGACCAGGCCAACACCACGGCCTAAACCTCTTATTAGTAATCAAGAACTCGACACTAATAAGAAGTCCTTCATAAATTCTTCTGCAAAAGTAAAGTCTATTTGGGTACCCAAGAAGTCAATGAAGGCCAGCCCACAATCACGACAAATCTGGGTGCCTAAGGCTTGCTTGCGGGCTCAAATAACTACACGAAGGCCAAACCCTGTACAACATGTTTCACTCACGCAAACATCTGAGGCCCAGTCTTACACATCACGCACTAACACGTATTCTTCCATGAGCACAAGTAGAATCACTTGTAAATGGGTCCCTAAAAAGCCCCATTTTTCAAGTAAATACCCTATCACACTCTCCAGAGCCTCCACAAAGTCAAAATCAAAACCTATCCATTGCATTTGGCAACCTAAACCTTGTGATAAACCCCCGGATCCCAATTGTAAATCCATGTCCACCTACTAACTACTTCACTCTCACACCACATTATTCCGCTTAGCTCTTAGGTCTACCCAATTCCTAACTACACACACAAGCACCGAGCACTTACTAACCCCCTAACCTCTCCCGAACCTCATGTTAATGTTGTAACAGGGGACACAATGTTATTTTTGTGTCCATTGCAATGTTAACATTTATTCATATATTCTCACAGAACGAGCTGCGAAGTTTTCAACATGGTTGAGGCGGCAGGAACTAGCTCTCAAACAGAAACAAGCCAGCAAGTGGTGGACTTAGACAGTTTACCCGTTTTGCCTGAGACAAATGAAAGACCAGAAGAATTGCAGGCCATCAAAATCATACCTATTGCGGACCCTCCCAGTGGCCATACCATGCCCGTCGGAAAAGCTTCCCACTGGTTTAGTGAAGTGGCAGGACCCTTGGGAGAGGGAACGTACCTATGGGAATCAGAGTTGGACTTCAATGGGAAGCAAGGCAAATACCATTTCTTTACAAGAGAATTCGAGAAGTTACAAAATGCAGAAGGTCTACGTTCGATATGGGAGAAGGCAGGATTGGATGCATATTTCAGTGCACAGCTCCCAAAGCCTGACTTCATGCGCTGCTACTATCTCATCAACACCTTGACTCCAAACAAGAACCCAAAAGGTGCAAGCTCATTTGTGATTCCATCTCTGACAAAGGGGAATGAGCTCAAGAGGTTCAGGCTATCAAAAAACTTGGTGAGAGAGGCTCTAGATATGCGCGGAATGCATATTCCTACAGAGAAGGAAACCCTAGTACCGGATTACATGAAGAATCGAAGTCTCACCAAACTCAAGGACATGGTGTCCATGACACCTAATATTGCAATACACCTTCGCATGTGCATGCAACACTTTGCTTTTCTTGCCCAAGATAGATTCACCATGCCGCCCAAAAAGATTTGGTTTAGTTTGTATCTGGCAGAGACACAGAGCCTCACCATCAACTTACCCCACTGGATAATTGATCAGTTACACCTAGCTCACAAACGATGGCCACGGAAACAGGTTTTATATGGGTGTTGTGCTCTGACGAGAATAATTTATAGGTGTTTGGCTTATGACATCCCTATTCAACGGGCCCTAATGTGGAATCGTGTAGAGCAGTTTAGAGGCAGGACATCCACTCGACCCCCTTCTAAGAAGATGAGAGGTACTGTCCAAGTCCCTTGTGCTCAACGACGTGGAGCCACCCTAACACCAGAAGTCACCCCTCCACCCCGAAGAGTCCGACCATTCACACTCCGACTTCCAAGACGTAGCACCGATGGTTCTACCTTGATATTCCCTCCCATCCCAACCGATCTTGAATTTCCTAGTGGTGCACTTTGGAAGAACTCACGAATGAAGATTTCGAAGAATTATTACAAGATGTAGAGCTGGAGGCAGAAAAGGCACAACAAGTGGAGAATGTGCAAACACAGGCAACAACCTCCCAAGTACCTGTCACCACAGTTGAAGTGGATGAAGAGGATGATGAAGATGAAGAACAGGAGGAAGATGAGGAGGATTATGATCAAGAGCATCAAGATGAGCAACAAGAAGTGCCAGAACTTGTAGGTGCACCAGCATATACAGCTCAACTACAAAGGTTATACGACACAATCAAAGCAGTACAAGAAAGGCATCAACTCTCTCTTGTGTCAGGTCAAGCTTTGATGCAAGAAATGCTATCAGATGATGGGGTGGATCAACATTTCATTGACACCCTCAAATTAGTGTCAAAATCTTTAGGAGTTCCGGAGGCTGTCCACACAGCAGTCCGCCAGTCCGTGAGGTATGACAAACGCAGAGTTGACACATTACCACGCGCATGTAAGACTATCAGGATACCCGTCACAGAACAAGAAGTACCCATTGAAACCACAGCTACCCCCACCACCACCATTGACCTCTCTGCTGAAACCTTCGTTCAGACATCACCCATCTCACCCCAGCATCCCCCATCACCACCTTCTCCACCCCCACCACCACCTCCCACCATGGAAGAAACGACAGTCATCACCTCTACCTTCACTTATAAACCATCCTCATTCACATCATTCTCATTTCGAGAACCCACCTCACAAGACACCCTCTTCTCTTTCATCACCAATCCCTTGTACACTTCAACCCTTCTACCCTCCGAACCCATAATTGGCCATCCCATAATTCCAAGTGTGGTTGGAAACCCGGCACCCACCGAAGGCACCCTGTGTTTCCCAGCCTATTCCCCAATACGGGTACCTCCATTCCATGACCCTCACTTCCCATCTGGCCCCTACACCTCTTTCAACCTGACCTCACCACCCCAATACCCATCCTTTGTGGAGCAGTTCATCCGCTCTCCAATGTTTCAGAGGCACATTTCCCCGCTGTTCGCAACGACATCAATTTACACGAACACCACACTCACTTCACCTACCATACCCACCTACATGGTAGCCCCTGTACACACCACTCTGTCTGACCCAATGGACATTTCACCCACCACAGCACCTCTCCCCACGATTCCACCATCTCCCCCTCCCTTACCCCCCACCTCACCACTCACCACATCATTGGCACACACAGCATTCACTACCTCCCTCCCCAATCCCTTCTCCCCTGCATTCCAAACTTTTCCCCTTGCATCTCATAATGTAAATAGCACGTTCAATACATTACTTCAGTGTGCACATCAACTACAACAAGAATACCATCAATTGGAAGAACGCACTGCTGACCTCCAGGCAGAATCTCAACGTCTGCAAGCTAGAGTCACCACTCTTGAAGCTGATTACCAAACGCTCCTAACCGAGCATACCACCTTACAGCAGGCTCACTCCGAATTGGAATCAAAGACATCAACAGTAGATGATCAAGCAGTCAAGGAACTAGAAACAGTGCTCCAAGCGCAAATGATATCTAATGCTACACTCAGACGCAACCTTGGGCTATTAAGGAAGCATATGGCAGCAGCACTAGAAGAGAACAAGAGACTTCAACAACAAAACCAAGACAACTTTGAAGCGGCTATGGAAGGAACTGCAGGAGCAACCATTAGCCCTACCAAGTATAGAGCAGTCCCATCGGAAGACATTCGCATCTTACTTGAGGAGCATGCAAATTTCTTGGAGTCATATGAAAAGTTAGAGACTGAATGTGTAGACCTAAAGAAACAGATAGCCAGTGCCCCCACAGCTCAACAGGAGCCGGTAATCTTGCAACACTCTACAGAAGAAGTAGAGACCCTCCGGAAACAGGTGGCAGAACTCCAAGCACGTCTCTTACCATATGAAAGGCCACCCTCGCCCACTGAAGAACCAGAACCTGAAACAGTAGTGGAAATCCCCGTCGATGACAGCTATGAAGAGCCGTACGAGCCAATGCCAACACCCGGTGGTCGGACTACAGAGGAAGGACAGGACACTTTAGAAATTCAAGTTCTAGATTGGGTCAAAAGGGTCGAGAAAGTGGGTAAGACACATGATGATCGCATTGCTGTGCAAATGCAATCTCTCACAAATCTGGAAGAAACTGTCCTTCGGTCTTCTTACTTTCAGAACCTATCCCACCAACGGTTAATCACAACATCAGAGTCGCAATACATGCCTTATTTTGTCTTGCTACATGATTATAATGCAGAAGTTAAAAGACATACAGGGAAGGAGCCCACATTTGCCACTCAATTTGAGCTAGAGGACTTACCGACAGATGCGCGTGCGGGCTCGATTTTCCAGCCTAATTGGCGTGCACGTCTACTAACCGATTACCCTGAGATGATGAGCACCTGGGCAACCATGCCACTGTATATCAAGTATAATCCATGCTATTGCCCAATGGTACGTCGCAGATCTTGGCAAGCATTTGCGATCAAGGTACGCAACAATAAAGAATGCTCGGCTTGGGTTAACTATCCATATTTTGCTCCACCTCGAGGGACCCCAACCGTAACCTACATGATATCAACAATTCGGCACTGGTCTACACGTCTAAATAATGTACCCGACATAGCAGCGAAAATGTGTATGAAGATATTCGAGCTCATGACCATTCTCTTCAAAACCTTTCGGAATGTACAAGCTCCATACATCTCTGCCCCTGGATTCTCTCAAGGTAACAAGGATTTAGTCTACGACATGAGCCAGACTCCCTCGGTTACTATAATCTTTGCCTGGCATGCACGAATAAAGTACTTACCCGCATGCTTCAAGCAGACATTTGAGGAAATGTTCTCTACGAGATTCTGGGAATATCATTCAGAAATTTTCATTCCCAGACCCACACATTTGCTACATCTATTCGCAGTAGAACAAGCGATCCATGCAGATCAGTTACGTCTGCCACATCCGGACATTCCAGGACCAATTGATTGGGATCGTATGATGATAGACTTGGCCAGAGGACTACGCATACAAGAACATCAGCTTGCCACTCAAGTTGTCGAATATTACATCCAACACTCCCAGCAACAAGGGTCTGTCAGGGACAACAAACGCGAGAGGGGGGGGGGTGTTGAGAGCAGTATGGGCACCCAAGGACTGACTAGACAAGGAAGCTAGCAGAGAGAGTCAGAGCGAGGTGAAGGATTGAGTAGACAAAGCAGTCGACACAAATCTGGCAGATAGGCCCTTCAAATTTTTCCAAATCAACATCTTTATAACAGTGATTCTTATCACTAACAATCATTGTAAATACCATTTCATATTTTTGTAGCTCCATTTTGTGCAAGCCAAGGAGTCCTTGAGCTTGAGGAGCCTTAGAAGTACCTACATATCAATTTTCGTATTTTTTAGACTCCGTTTAAGCCCTCAAATTGGCCCTGGAACCTAATTTTTAACTAGGCCGGACACCAGGTCTGGACAGGGCCAAAACCTAGTCAAAAACTATAAATAGAGCTAGAGAGCTCATTTTTGAGGTTAGATTGTAATTGAAATGAACTTGTAAGAGCTTTTTGAAAAGTAATCTAAGAACTCCATTGCTTCTCACTCTTTGTCTTGCCGTGTGTGCGCGTGTGTGTGTATGTGTGTGCATGTTTGTGTGCTTCTCACTCACGCACTTGTGCCTCCACTTGCTCGAGGTCTTCATACCATCCTCACGTCTTCCCGGATTGACATTAAAGGAGGTGCTACTCATCACTGAGCTATAGTAACCATAAAGGTTCCTTCCTTGTAGATAGGCTTCCGTTTTGAGTGACCATGCTGAATAATTTCCTCTACCTAATTTGTCCATAGATGAGGAGAATACATCACCCATGATTCTGAGTTGCTCTGATACCACTGTGAAGGGGTGATGGGATATAGACAAAGATGAGTGGGTGTTCGCAAAAACCTACTCTACATTAGCCAAAATAGCTTCAAGGTTGACTACTATACTTCCTTAGCTTCCAAAATATGCATAAAGAACCATCAAAATCTTTGGAACATCATTCTCAAATGATTGCATCAAAATAGATAACTTGCACTTCACAATATTTGAAGACACTTTCTAGTTTGAGGAGAGAAAGTCATAGTAAAATGCTCAAAGCTGATAACTTTGTATGAATGGACCAAAAAGCTTTCACAAACATCTAAGTCGAGTGTCTAGCTAGCTAACTCAATTTATTTAATGAATTTATATGACAATACAATGAGCAATGAGTATAACAAATTTTGGGGGTAACCTCGACTTTTCAGGAACAAAATGGAGTGCAAACAATAAAGTGATCTTCAAACATTCATAACTCAAGTTATACTAAACCAATAACAATGAACCTTCATATGTAAGCTCAGAAGTTCCTATCTAAGTGATCCAAGCAAAAGTATAGTTATTGGATACTCATACACACAGAAATAGATTAGACAAGTTCATTGTGTACCTCAAGGTGCTCTAACAACACACAGAGAATGAATACTCAAGGTAAATGAATAAAATTTTTTAATGATATTGCACATAGGATACAAAGGAATTGTGAAGGACTATTCCTAAGTGAAGTGAGCACAATGTATGCTCAAATATTCAGCTCAATCTCTCAGAAATAGGATGTATATCCCCTGAATAAGAGACAGTCTATTTATACATGAGTTTAAATTTGAGTGAGGTTGAATCTTCACATAAATGTGATCCTAAAACTTAGGATTGATTGAATTTGGATCCCAAATAATAATTCTTGGAGTTTTTCTCCCTTCATCTGCAAGATTCCTCTCTACTTTTGGCTTTTACAAATGATCAAGATAAGTACATGGGTTTTTTTTTTGGAAGTTTTAAAAACATGTGTTCACATAACCACATTAGTGTGAGATAATTTATGAGGGTAATCCATGAGCTAAAGAAAGGCTTGTAGGCCTGCTTCTTGGACCAAGATTCCATGAACAAAAACTTGGGATGAAGATGACATGAAAAAAGAACTTATAAGTACCAAAAAGTGTTAGGAATTGATACAATTGATTCCATGAATAGAAAATTAGGATGAAGATGACATGATAAAAGAAATTATTTTAGGTTATAAGGTGTTAGAGAAAGAAGGATTTTTTGAGAAACCAAATTCAAGGCATGCAAATGGTGGTAGAAATTGGGATCCCATCAAGATCGGAAAGGATTTTGACAAGATCATTGCAAAATACAGCATGTCAAAGCGTAAATGTTTTTAAGACAAGTGAAAGTGCAACATAGAAGTTTGAATTCCAAGTAGATAATATGCAAGAGTAACTAAGTCTATGGAAGGTAAAATTTGTGTACTTATCTTTAAAGGCATTTTGGGAGAAATGCAAAAGAATTTGTAGATGCTTGGACTTAAGTAGTAGAGAGATTCGTGAGAAATTCTTAGGCTGACTTTTTAAAGCTTTTGTTAAAAAAGGATTCTAAAAGGAAAGAATAAACACTTGTCACTACAATTTAATTCCATAAGAAACTAACTAAGTCTTGAATATAATTCAAGATACTTGGAATTATACTCAAAACCTTAGAAAGAAAGGATGGATGTTTATTTGAGAAAAAGGTTTGGATCCTCCAATATAAGCATGGGGATAATTTAAGATCAAAGAGTGATCTTGTGTTAGAAGCCCTAGAAACCAAACAAAGAGGCAAAAATAGAGGTAACTTCTTGACTTCAAGTTCTTTTAAAAAGAATTTGAGTACAAGGTATTCTACGTGAGATACCACTTATAGAGTTTAAGATAAATATCATCCATACATCAATTCTGGAAATAAAGTATGATGGTATGGACACTATACTTTATATTCATAGTAATGTAGGAATAATGATATGGGACATTATACCTTGAGATGGTAGGTTTCTTTTAGTCTTGAGTTCATGTCTTGAAGTGAAACTCACTCCCAATGGGAATTGAAACATCATAGATAAAGATGAAGTATATGATGGTCAAGATTGTGACCAAAACTTCAAGTATGAATTAGCTAGAAAGCTTTAAGATCATGAAGTTGAAATTATTTTCCATGATTTTCATAAAGGCTTTCACTAAGTGTAGTATAGTCTCATTTGAATTATAAGACTTCCAAGTAAAGATTCTATAATTATTTATAAAAAATACTACACCAATTTCTCAATAGAAAGAACTTAGAAACATCCTTTTGCCCAAGGAAAGTTACACTAACTTAGTCAAAAGCACCTTGTTAATAATACAACTAGCTGAAACATTCCCTTGAGTTAAAAATGTTATTCCTTTTCCTTCCTTTAAAATTTGATGCAGTATTCTCCTTTGATGGTATCATTGAAGTGGTTGGACCACTCGTCTCCATGTTTTATTGTTGATCTTTAAACGTCTGCTCAGTTTCATATGCATCTTCAATGTGTAACATATTCATGCTATTATACAAGGTAGAAATTCACCAAAAATATTACATCCCTAGACACGTTAAACTCCTTGGTGTTAAGGTTTTAACACCTTAATCCCTTTTTCTATGAATAATATCAAAAAATATACACTTGTCTACTTTTTTATCTTACTTTTGTCTCAATTTTAGAGGTATGTGAACACAACCACAGACCTTGAGATGTGAAAGCTTGGGTTTCATAGAACATTAATCTTCATAAGGGGTGGCTCCATGTACTCATGAGATTGGGCATCTATTCATAATGTATATCCTTCTCCACTAGATTTTTGGACCTCTTGACATAGTAAAACACCTTTGAATTTTCCTTCACGTAATAGATACAAGAAAGAACTTAAATAATCATCTATAAATGTGAAAAAAATATTAAAAATATTTATTAGCTGCAATGGATGGCTACGTTGTGGGTCCACATACATTTGTGTGTATGAGATTCAACACTTCATTATCCACATGTGCTGCATTTGTGAATGGAAATATTCTTTGTTTCCTTAATTGACAAGCGTGACACAAATGTTTCATATTTTGATATGTTAAATCAGGCATATCACTCACCAAGCCCTTCCCTTGCATTTCATTCATCCTTTGTGATCCTATTTCCAAATCTGTAATTCTTGATATCTAATTCCTAAAGTCTTTCATTTTTGTATTTCGATGTTTGGTATCTAGATTGATGCGTTCATGCTCTTGCTCATGAACATGTTTTTCATATGCATTGCCGCTATGTAATGTGAGTTAGACACATATTCTATGTCTTTTGTAATGAATTCTATATGCCATTGTAGCCTACTACCTTGAAAGTTTAGAAAAGAACAAAACAATTTGTTAATCAATTCAACTGAATATAAATCTCATGAGGGTACTTTGTCACATGGCTCAAAAGATATAGGATCATCCAAGCTTTACTTCAATGGTTGCAGCTCATCCTCTTCAAGGCATCCACATATTTTCCATAAAGAATGATAAATGGTATCTTAGTGTAAGTATAGAAACTATACCTCCCACTTGATGGTCATGTTACTCAGTGTACAAGGAATTGTAGAAAATCATAAATCAAGCGACCCCCATCAAGTGATAATAGTGTCAAATGTTATCATGTGAGAGAGCTTTAGTTAAAGCATCTACAACATTGTCTCGAGTATGAAACTTCTCAAGAATAGTGCGCTCACTAGATAAGCACTCTCGAATGAGGGGATACCTCACCTTAATGTTCTTGGTATTTGCATAGTAGCCCAAATTCTTATCAAAACCCATGACAATAGGCTACCACTGAACAAACAGGATACATGATGAGGTAGACTCATATCTCAAGAAAGGCGAGAAAGCCACAATTTTCCTTGCATGCCTCACTAACTAAAACATAATATCAGTTTTT